>JAUEPT010000097.1:0-185867 GCA_030435635.1 Armillaria borealis
CTTTCGAGGTAGACTGGACACTTCGCACCATTCGTGAAGCACGAAACAACAACGCCACCCGTGCTGCACTCTTCGTGTGGACGCACAAGGACCGCACCCCTGAACTAACCCCTGAACTCCTCGCCGCTCTACGCCTCGGAGGAGAGACAGCCCGGGAGCAGCTTTACCAGCTCCACAAACCGCCTCTCTACATTCGACAGGCATGATCCAGCGAAAGGGACTTCACGATCGACGTCCAGCTGAACCCCTGTACAGGGACGAAGACTCTCCTAACGAGAGGGTTACTCGACAGTGGCTGCACGTCCAGCGCCATTAACCAACGATACGTTCAGGAACATCACCTCGATACCCGAAAAGTAGCAATGCCCATACGCGTCTACAACGCAGATGGAACTCGCAACGCGGCAGGCGACATCACCAAATACATGGAATGTCGAATGAAGATCGGCAAGCACAGCGAACGCATAGACTTTGCGGTCACCGACTTGGGGTCCAGAGATCTGTACCTCGGACACGATTGGCTGAAACGGCACAATCCAACAGTCAACTGGAAGACGGGAACCATCCTCTTCGGACGCTGCCAATGTGTCAAGAATCCTTTCCCTCTCCCCGACGCAGATCCCGATGACCCATGGGATGAAGAACTTGAAGACAGCAATCGCATTCTCGCTGTCAACATGGAAGAAGAATACGAGATATGAGCGATACACCACGCTAACGACCTCGCCACTGCCGCCAATGCAGAGAAACCCTCGAAGACATTTGAAGAGATGGTACCACCCGACTACCGTTCCTTCTGCGACCTGTTCTCAAAGGAGAACTTCGACGAACTCCCTGAGCGAAAACCATGGGATCATGCCATTGAGCTCATCCCCAACGCCAAGTCCACGCTGGACTGCAAGGTATACCCCTTGAACCGAAACGAACAGGAACAGCTTGACAAGTTCCTCGACAAGAATCTGGAGTCAGGACGAATCCGCGATTCCAAATCTCCATTCGCCTCACCATTCTTCTTCGTCAAGAAGAAGGATGGTTCTTTGCGTCCTGTACAGGACTACCGAAAGCTGAATGAGATGATGATCAAGAACCATTACCCACTCCCACTCATTTCGGAGCTCATCAACAAGCTTCAGGGAGCCAAGTACTTCTCAAAGCTAGACGTTCGTTGGGGATACAACAACATCAGGATCAAGGAGGGTGATGAAGAGAAAGCCGCTTTCCGCACGAACCGAGGACTGTTCGAACCGACAGTCATGTTCTTCGGGCTCACAAATTCGCCCGCGACCTTCCAATGGATGATGAACGACATCTTCAAAGATCTCATCTCCGAAGGAAAGGTAATGATTTACCTTGACGACATCCTGATCTTTACGAAGGATCTCGACGAACACCGATGCATAGTACGACGAGTACTTCAGCGTCTGTGCGAGAACAAGTTGTTCCTCAAAGCAGAGAAGTGCGAGTTTGAAGTCCTCAAAATGGAGTATCTCGGCGTCATCATCAGCGAAGGATCGGTACGCATGGACCCCATTAAACTCACAGGCATCGCTGAATGGCCAACCCCGACGAAGAAGAAGGAACTACAATCCTTCCTCGGGTTCACCAACTTCTACCGCAAGTTCATCAAGAACTATTCAAAGGTGGTACAGGCTTTAACCCAACTCACGGGAAAGGCAGACTGGACATGGGGCGCTGCGCAGAATCAGGCGTTCCAACAGCTGAAGAAGCAGATGGCCAAGGACGTCATACTTGCCATCCCCAACAAGGACAGACGCTTCAGAGTAGAAGCAGATGTGAGTAACGGCGCCATTGGCGCGGTACTCAGCCAGGAACAGGACGGCAAATGGAGGCCCGTAGCCTTCATGTCCAAGGCGCTCACACAAACCGAACGCAACTATGAAATCTACAACAAGGAGTTGCTAGCCATCATGCTCGTGCTCAGCAAATGGCGACACTACCTAATGGGTGCCACCCAAGACATGGAGATCTGGACAGATCACCAGAACCTGCAGTACTTCCGCAAACCCCAGAAGTTGAACCGACGGCAAGCACGCTGGGTAACAGAGTTGGCGGAATACCACTTTGTGCTCAAACACAAACCCGGCACCGCCAACGTCAAGGCAGACTTGCTCAGCCAACGCGTCGACCACGATCAAGGAGAAGACGACAACGGAGACATTACGGTTCTCTCCCCCGAACACTTTCGAGCCATGATCATGCCCACGATGGCCGACGCTCACTCCCGAGTCATGGAAGTTACACGCCAGAAGGAACTCTGGGACAAAGGCATAGCCACGTCACTGGAGCACGAGCATGGAATCACAGAGAAAGACGGAATCCTGTACTACCAAGATCGAGTCTACGTACCGCAACACCGGGCTGTTCGAGGTGAGATCATCACTCGAAGCCATGACCATATCACCACCGGACATCCCAGAGTTGCCAAGACCAGCGAACTCATCTTACGAGAGTACTGGTGGCCCAAGCTGAAGAAAGACGTCAAAGCATACATTGCCAGGTGCGAGACTTGCCAACGAACCAAGTCCAGCAACCAAGCCAAGGCAGCGCCTCTTCACCCGAACGCTATTCCCACGGAGCCATGGACCCACATCTCCGTCGACATGATTATGGGACTCCCCGAGTCCAACGGATACGATGCTCTACTAGTTGTAGTAGACAGGTTCTCCAAGGGCGTCATCTTCGTCCCTTGCAACAAAGACCTCTCAGCCGAGGGATGGGCGCGTATTCTCAGAGACCACGTATACACACGACACAGAATGCCAAGGGTAGTGATCTCAGACAGAGGGCCCCAGTTCGTCTCCAAGTTCATGGCCGAACTTTACAGACTCCTCGATATCAAGCAGAACGCGTCCACGGCCTTCCATCCACAGACCGACGGACAGACAGAACGAGTCAACCAGGAGATAGAAAAGTACCTCCGGATCTTTATCAATCACCAGCAAGACGATTGGGCCGACTGGCTACCCATTGCAGAGTTCGCACATAACAACCACGTCCACTCAGCCACCGGCAAGAGTCCGTTCATGGTAATGTACGGTCAAAACCCCCGTATCCTCCCCGATTCCCCACGACCCACCAACGTAACCATACCCACTGCCACCAACTTCTCCGAAGCCATGGCGAGGATCCACAAAGAAACGGAAGCTGCATTAGAAGCAGCCACGGGACAAATGAAGAAGCAAGCCGACAAGCACAGAAGGAGTGCGGTCGACTACCAACCCGGAGACCACGTATGGTTGGACTCCACCAACCTCCATCTTCCCCGACCAAAGAAGAAACTAGACGACAAATGAGTCGGTCCCTTTGAGGTCATTGACAAAGCTGGTGCTTCCGCCTACAAGCTCAAGCTCCCTCTTCACTGGAAGATACATCCGCGCTTCAACAAGAAGCTTCTGACCCTGTACGTTCCCCCGGCATTCCCTAATCAGGAACAGCCTCCGCCTTCTCCCCCGGATCTAATCGAAATCGAAGAACAGTACGAAATCGAAGAAATCCTCGACTCCAAGTCGTCCAAAGTATGCAGACAGCAAGGACAACCGTTGACGACAGTAATCCACTACTTCATCAAGTGGGTAGGATGGACCCAGGAACATAACTCTTGGGTACACGAGATGGACATGGGCAACGCAAAAGAAGTGATTGCCGACTATGAGAAGAAGGCCAAGCGAAAGCAAGGCCAAGTCATAGCGAAAATCGTAACGACTCCACGTTCTCCCCTTGCCATGGTACTCGACCACGAGTATACCCTGGATGGCGACGTGCACTATCTAGCGCAACGCGAAGATGGAACTCAGAAATGGGTCCTTAACCCCGACGTCAACCTCTGGGAAAGGTTCCTAGAGGAATATTGGAACACTCAATATGACTCCCAACTCGACACCGAAGAAGAGCCCTAGGCAGTCGGGACGCCTACCTTAACGAGAGGGTAATGTTACGATTTTTCCATTTTCCTTATCTTATCTCTTGAGCGCCTATCTAATCTCATCTTATCTTCAGCGCTCATCACTTATCTACGGATACCGGACCAACTGCGTCATGGTCACCACATTTATATCGGACGACTTCAGTTCTTTTACTACGGCTCGTGACAGTTGCCTCGCTCGCACGACTTCTCTTACGTTTTACGAACCGTTACCTCGCGGTAACCACGGACATTGTTCTATTCATCGCATACGACGTTTAGTACTTAAGTAGCATAGTTCTCGACTGTATATCCTTAGTCTCGAACTAAAGTTTATCTTACTTTGCCAATACCACGATTAGCACCAATTGACTAAGCGCTAATAGGAGTGATTGACCGAACGTGAGTCAGCTCTATTACACCTTACGTTAATAAGGTCACATGTCAGGCAGAGCCTAACAGTTAGCGGTGATAACCACATACTGGTTTTCTAAACTCTAAAGACTTGGGTAGTGAGCGGAGATGCCGTATGATACTTACCCGTGGGAGACGTACTGTGCATATCCATGAATCTATCCACGATTGATAACAATACCACTTGAGCAGTGACCACCTAGAAAGTCCTGCGGGTGATTCATACCTGCATCTGTGAGATCGAAATCATTATCATGGATCTAATCTCTTGACCGCGAAAGTGCCTTGAGAGATATTAAGGCCATGACAGATAAGGAACAGACGATGACGACGTCCCATGGAACTAAATTATCACCGTCACTTAGATACACAGAGTCAATGGATGATATCAATACTCACGAACCAGAAGCTGACCCGCTGTTGGCTACTTTGACACTCTGAATCCTCGGCGGCGCGAAGCAGTGATCTCTTGACTAGAACTAAAGAGCCTGGTGGTACGTGAGAATCACAGGGTACCGACCACCATCTGTCCGAGAGTCAAAGACAAATACCACCCAATCAATCCATACAAGCATTTTCTCAGTGGGATACGCGAGTCTTCTGTTCAACAAGTCAGCATTGATATAAACATGAGTGGAGATATCACCGTACTATTCAGACTGGAGTTTGTGGCACGGATAACATTGCGCATATCCATAGAGTCATCCAGCCTGATAAAAATTGGGCGGCGCCCGGAAGGAAGTACGGCCCAGATATGGCTGATTGGTTGTGCAATGTGAGATCAAGATCATGTTGATTGCATTCGCGAGTTCCCGGCACCAACTCGAATCTGATCCCCTGACCACGAATTATGCATAAGCCGGAGGGGATTCGATGGGGATTTCTTAGCTCTGATATCATGATCAAGCTGCTTGAACAACAAACGACCATATATGAATCCTGTCCCGCTCGACTTCAGGTGACATTGTCATCACCAAATACTCCCAACTACACCCAGGATGACGAGGAGTTTGAAGATGATATACTGCGTGTGGAACTGGGTTGTCTGGAGCAGTGTTGTGCGCAAGGGGTCTCAAAAATATTGTGCAAGTACATCGGGTCGAATTTATTTTTAAGCCCTCAACTGGGCGACCGACCGACCGCCATGGGAATAACATACCAACTAGGGTGAAACAAATGAGATTTGTAATCACACAGCCACCCAGGGAGCTCGTTACCCGGTCATTACCGGTTCAAGTAAATTTGGTAGCCACTCAACACAATGACGATGATACCTATTAAACCGTAAGCAAGGTTCAATCTTAGGGGAATACTGTTTCTTGAGTTGTAGGATTCCTTTACAGTGGCGAATATCCTCTGTGAAGTCTTCTTAAGGCCTCCCAAACATGCTCTCCAAAAAAATTTTAACAGGTCCTCAGGTCGACCAACCGATCAACCAGGTGTTCCAGAATAACGGCCCAGAGACCCCTTGGTTGTGCAGGTCGCGCGACAGTTGCTGAAGTCACGACTGTTGCGAAGTTGTCACTGTCACGGTCACCAAATGACCGCAACTTTCCCCACGCCACTGCGACATCGCCTACCCAGGGACCGGAAGGCCGACAAAACCATGACAAAGCAGTTGGGGTCAGAGACAGATGAATTAGTCCTAAACTACGTCACATGTGGCTTCACAGCCACAGAGTCATGGTCAAGGTCATTTGCGCGACCGGCGACTGTCACCCCAAAGTTTCGCAACCGGCAACCTTGACTTCGGTCCAAGGTCGGGCAACCATACAACACTGCCTTATTCGCCTTGTCAAGGCCTTAGAGAGTCCATATAGCTGGGGCACGATGTTGCGTCCTTTTCATATGCTATTAGAACCTCGCAGAATAATAACCTAGCCTTCAAAATTACATACAATTATTTCCAGCTCGTATATCAATACTATAAACTCAATAAAATGTAGTCTTGCCTCTGCAGACTGAATGTATTTGATTCTGAAAAGCTTAGGTGCCCAAAACGACAACAGATTTGAATGTACTACGAGCCGGCAAACCCCATATCTATGACGTCGAGACGGTAGTTCAACCTCTGCCAGTCCATCAGAATTGGCGTCTTCTTCGGGATGCCCCTCACCGTCATCGTCATCACCTTCCTCTGAATGTTCTTCCATAGTGGCTTCATTGTCTCATCTGGTAGTCCCTGTTTTGTTTGTGCATGCCTGCTTAGATTATTTCAACCCTGTATTTGGATACTGGCTACAGTGGTTCTTGTGAAGTGAGTCCTTCAGATGTAGTACTGCACTACTGAATTTTCAGCCATGCCCTCAGCCTACCTCAGCGGGACTGCTGCAGTAAGGGAGAAAAAGTTCAGTCATTAAGAGAACCAAGCGCATGTCGTGACAAAACAAGCATCCGAATCGGAGATCTCGCGATCACCAGATCAATGCTGAATGTGTCATCCTATGCAATGCATTGTGACATGACACCGCGCGGTCTTACTCTGTTTCCTTCTAAGTTCTCGTCACAGAGCACTACGCATCCATTCATCCCATGAGGTTTTCTCCACATGGTCCATGCATCAGACACCCACCCTGCAAGACTGCTTTGCCTCTAGACCTAATCTCCGATGCAGACTTCTTCTTCCGAGCCAGAACTGAAATGTAGTCAGCTATTTCAACATAAATACAGTCCGAAATAGCCACCAAAGTTGAATGCCCCAACGTCTCAGGCAAGATATCATTGCCTCTCCAACCATCACAAATTCCTCACCTATGCAACTCGTCTCAGGCATCGGTGCGTCCATTTCAAACATTCAAGGTCTTCTGAAGTGACATATCAGTGCAGGGTCGGAGGAGGAAGTGGTCATGTTGAAAGGTACTCGAGTCAAGAGGGTCAACCGTTACAGGTCGGTGAGTTAAATCTCTTGGAATCAGCTCCATATAGCATCTTAGGGAAAAATTTAAGCCATTAGGGTGCAACCTTCTCCATACAATGTCACCCTTTGATTAATGGTCTGGGTCACTGTGGAATTGAATGAGTACGTCCGGCACAAACAATTGAAGTAATTCTTTCATATGTTGCAGGGATGTGTGCTGATATCCTTTCTCCTAGCCAGTGTTTTCAAGGCCAGAAGAATTCACCTATCCAAGTCCCTTCCTGATGACAGCTCCAGAAAGCGATTGCCAATGAAGAGGTTGAGACGAGGACCTGGACAGCCAGACAACAGGCCATTTGTATAAACTGCATTATCTAGACATACCTGTATTCTGTTTACAGCAATGATAATAAATTTACTATTTCAAGCTTCTCCATCTCCAAGAGTGAAAATATTCGTAGTATACAAAGTGGGCCCCTAGCTACCTGAGAAGCTATAGAGATCACGAACTCGTTTTACGATGGCGATCATGTTATACCTGCATATGGTGCCAAGTAATTGTACTAACACCTTTCGAAGCCTGATAAGCATTATCGGCCAAGGGGTTTCGAAATTTTTGTAGAAGGATATCCTGTCCTAAAATGAAAGATAGGTGTAAGAGAAGCTTAGAGGTACAAAATTTAGTGCTCAACTCTCACCTGTTACAGAGATAGGGACCGATTTATCTGAAAAATTTCACCCAATTTCTGACTATTGTACCGGTCATTTTACCGCATTTTGAGCACTTCTTGAAAAACATTTTTGAAAAATCCGACCGACCGTGTGACAGAAATCCTATAAAAGGTGCGTCACGCACCATATTGGGCGATCACATGATACTTCCCACGGGGTACCCTATATCACGGAATGAAATCCCGGGAACCCCTTGTTATCGGCATCAGAAATACTCATAATAATACACGCAGATTACTATTCCTCCATGGTTCATATGGGCGTATAAGGCTACCGCAGTTATTTCGGACATTGCCATGCATTTCGAGCCTTGCTAAGGGGTTATATGGCCATATATATTTCTGTCCAATTCGCTGATGGCCTGGTCATTGTTGTGGCTGTGCTTTACCTCTTCCTTTACACGTCCAGGAGGCCTGTAGGAGTTTCCGATATTTTTCAGGACGACTTTACTAGCGCATATTCCTCGTCCTAACGTGATACTTGCGAGATGTTGGACAACAAAGCGCCTCAGTTCTTCGCTGGGAAACGAGCAATATTTTCCCCTCTTGTACGTTGGCCGAATGAGCGATGGGCTGGAGGAAAATCATAGTTGCCCGAGGATAAGAAGAATGACTAGGACATCCCACCATTTCGTTTAGCGCCAAGTCCTGGTTTTCTGGTGAGGCATGGCTGCCGGTTGCGGTACGTCGACGTTCTGTGTGAGCTGTGTCCATGTGTTGACTTTTCCATGTTACCAGATGCGGTGTCGTGAAATGATGGAAACGAGTCTTTTTGTCTTCAATGTCGGCCTTGGCGATGTCTCCAATGCATCAGCTTTCGTACAGAATGGTCGTACATGCTGGATACGAGTCCATCGAGGGGCAGTACTTTTCCAGCGGCTCGCACAGTGCCGACAATGTCAGTTCGAATGTCCTACCACCGAACCTTGATGCCTTCATGATGACCTACCACTGCGTTCACCAGTACAGCGACTTGATAATTCGTATACCTCCTTATTTGCATTGTGCAATGGCTCGTCACGCCTGTACCAGCATCGGATGTCCCGCCTGACTCTTTCATGGTTTACATCCCAGACAACATGTCATCCTTTCCTTCGAACTGTTGAAAAGGGAGACGTAAAGAAGAACCAAAGGGCCGCCGGACTCTGATCAGACAGATAGCAGCGCTCGCCGTTACCAACCTCGCCGGGTTCCCACCACAATACCCAGCAGGAATCGTTGCCCAAGTCCAGATATCGTTCGAAACAACTGCACCGAATCACTGCCGTGCGTTTGTTTCCTCCCTTTTATGCGCATTGCCATTAATCTTCGTTCTAGTAGTGCTCTGATGATCTGTTCTACTATTCCGTATGCCCTCTCTTCACCGCCTCGAACGGTCGATGCGCGTACGTGCAAATGTTTTCACAGAATGTAGATCAGCTCCCTTTCTAGCGTCTTCCAGAAGAGTTCAGTAGCCCGGTAGTCCGGTGTTGATAACGATCGATATCCATCCAGACCAATCCTCGTCTTTGGTCAAGGTTGCCGCCGAGCACCATGGCTCAGCGCTGAACGTGAACCCTCAGGCAGGAATAGTGATAACATCATGTTCCTCTTCACAACCCTCGGAGGATAACAACGTTTTTGCACGATAACACGTTCCAGTGACTACAAACCTAAAACTCTTCTTCCTCCTTGAACGAGTCCTTTTCATCCCTATATTTCCCTCTCATCGCCTGCGCATGCTTGTTCAGCTGATCGCGTCTCTCAAAAACCCTCCCGCACGCATTACATAGTATCCTCGTCTCGAAGAGATGCCTTGTCTCCCTAAAGTGTGATCTCAAATATCCCGGCATGCGTTTGACCACGCTGCATCCAAAGTAAGGGCACCGAACAAAAGGTGGCCAATGGTGGCGTCGAGAGAATCCGGGCCTGGCCTGGCCTGGGCCAGAATCCGACACGACGTCACAGTCGATGTCCGCAGACCGCTCCCAGAATGGTTTGGTAGTCGAAACCGGTTTGAATCCATTGAACAGACATTTACCCCTCCACGGTTCTCGTCTTTCATCCATAACACCTTCGTCGATTGAGGGCTCCCTTTATTCTCTGCATACAACTCGGCACATCTGAAAGCATCGCACGATCATCTACCGCATGCGGATTCAACCTCTGGCCACGAGGGACTGTCGTCCGACTCTGAAGCTGTAGTTGTCCGCTGCCACCTATTGCCGCTGAGTGCGATGGGCAAAATCAAGATAGTGTTCCCAAGTCTACATTGCATAATATGTATCCTTATATCAAGGCCGTAGCACCCGAGGTTCTTGGAATATTCTTTCATAGGTCTGTACATGTTTATGGTAATTTCCTCCTCCTGACATGTACCAGATCAAGAAAGCCGCACAACCCAGATGGCCACCTGATTGCTCCTCTGAGTACTTCTTTTTCTCTGTACGTCTTCCTCTCCTTATAAGCTTTCAGTTCTCAAATGTCACGGTTCCTTCTAGCCATGGCATCCCCAGCGGTTGGTCGGTGCATGTACATCCTCAGGGCCTTCACCACTATTTGAACGACAAGACATTTGACGCATCGACGAATACCTTGTCGACACCCTTGTATCTCTCTGTTAAGGGTTTTTACTGAAGCAGATATAATCATTTCGGAAGAGCGGCGGGTATTGTCAGAGTCTCTGGATAATATTGTCAGTTACATGTACGCCAAGGGAATTAGTCTCCCACCCAAAGTCGATCTTTTTCTGGGCCTCAAGTTGTCCCCAGAAGGTACTACGGTCTGTGTATATTACTTCGCAGGTCACGTACATCGTTCTGTATTTTGGCTGGATAACCTCGATGCCAGGACGTTGTCGATCGGGGGTGTGGTATCAACAGAGCCATCCCATCTTGCCCATGCCATGGAGGCTAGATACTGGTCAGTCCTTACGTATCGTCATTATTGATCATGCGAGGTCTGAGAATGGCCAGGCTGCATTTTAGCATTTTCCCCGCGAGCCAGGAACTGACCACTGATACAATTGAAGAGGTTAAAGATTTCCTCCTGTATTGTATCATAGGTAGGGCTGCCGAAGCAAGAGATATGATACTTATGCTGACGAACTTTTCAGAGACAACAGAAACAATGACAACTGGCCAATATGGCTTCACCCTCCCAGAATCAATTCAAAATATTGTTCAAGTACTCAACAGTATATAAGTACTAAATCCGTAGTCCCCATCTCTATATACAACTGGAGATGACAATCTACGCATATTCCTATGTTTCATATCTCTTGAAATCGGTATGTACCAAGCGCCGGTTCGCATTCTTGCCGATTGCCTTCTTATGCCTGTCTATATGGGACGCCAATGTTCAGATCCGTGGCGTCGAGGGGCGTTTGCATGGGCAGCAACTTGGCAGACAATGCCAATTGAAGTGCGGCGTCATGTCGGCTCGCCGCTGCAGAGTCCAAACATGCCATGGCAGCTATCAACGCAGACGAAGATCAATCCCGTACAGGCATGGCCACTGTCAATGGAACGACCTCAATGCCGCGCATGCTACCCGAGTGTTGAATGACAGGAAGAGTACTTTAACCGCTCCCAAAACGCTACATCGCCGCCTAAGTATCTATTGAGTATATTTTCTGTCTAAGTATCGGCTGATTTGAAGCGTTTTGGTATTTTGAAGCCCAACCAAAGCGAGACCAAGGCTAAAACAAGGATGATGATGTACACCAAGAATCCCCCGGCGAGTTGGCTTTCAAGGGTGATCGAGAACATGGAAGAGGCAAAATATGGTGCGAAGCTACGAATACCAGAGCCGGCCATCTGTGTAACACCGTTAGTCGAACCGAGCGCAGCCCTGCTGGTTGCGCTTTGAACAACGAGAACATGGATTGCAGCTACACGGCGATAAGTGAAGTAAGGGATGTGGATCAAAGAGTGAACATACCAAAAGCAACAAAGGTCATGAGATTACAGGTCAGTTGGATAAGTAAAAGCGTGATTACTTTCTCGTCAACGCGACCAGCTAGCCTTGCGAAGTAGCTCTCGAAAGAGAAGGCTAACATGGCTACAAACATGAAGCCGACGGAGATTATGAACATCCTACGAGCACCGAACATTCTTAGCAGCCTTCCGGTGAAAACACACTGCACGATAGCGTTTGTCAATCCCCATGCCGACAAGATTTGGCCGATCTGGAAAGGGCTAAAACCGAGACCGCCAACGGGTATGGATGTCGAATACATCAGGGGCATGAGCGCGTCATACGCAGTTTCAACAAAGGAGATGAACGTATAGTTCATCAAAACGCGTAAAAACTGGGTCCCTAGAACTTCTCGCATGCTGGGAGGCTGACTAGGAATGGAATCGGAAGCTGCGTCATCTGATGCGACGGTTGTGGTATTGGTGGATCCATAGTCTGCCCCTGTGCTATTCGTAATCAGGCAAGTTTCTTGTGTGGGTCGCGAACATTTGGATTTTTTGCGCGCAATGGTTGCAGGATGCGTCTGGATCAACAGAAGTGAATAAATGATTTCAAAGAGTGCTGGTCAACTTACCTCTTGCAGACCAACAAGGGTAAGCAGACAAATCGCGAAGGAGAACAGTCCAGCTACAGCACAAGGGAGGAAATATGGATGGTCACGGAATAACGCGATCCGCCCAAACGTATTTGGCCATGTATCTGCGGGATGCACCAAGAGGCCGCCTATGACAGGACTACATGATTAAAAAAATCAGAACAGTCGTTACTGGTCTACCAAAGCGTACTTACCCTAAAGTAACGCCTGCTCCCCACACCAAAGGCATCAAGGCAAATGCCTCTCCAATATTAGTAGAATCCGTGAGCTGGTGAGAGAATTTAGCGAGCCACTACGATCGAATGACACCACAACACGACACACCTCCGCCATAACGGTCTTCGAAACACCTATCTCCGATCTCATCATGAACTTTCCGTATTCCGAATCAGAAAAGAAGACACATACCGATATTCCCATTGAAGACACCTTGAGCGCACCGGAACAAAACCAATGACCAGAAGTTACTCGACAGCCCGAAGCCGAGCATCGCAAACGTCAATCCAAGAGGACCCAGGAGTAAGATGGGCTTTCGGCCGAACCTATCAGACAAGCGGCCCCAGTAGAACACGCTCAAGGATTCGGCAATAAAGAAGGCGGATTCCTAGATCACGAGAGCGCGTTAGGCGAATCCAATGAAGAACCCAGGGAGAGCTCACGATAAACCCCGCATAGTATCCTGTCTTAGTCTCATCCCCACCAGTGATTCCCGTCCTACGGATGAATTCAGGAGCAAAAGGGAATATCACCGTCGCTGTTATAGGTTCCGCAAGCTGGACGAGGAACACGATGAGCAACTGCCATCTGGGAAGCGGAGTTTGCTTGGTCTCGGTGGCTTGGACGCTCTCGCTGGCCGCGGTGGCAGTCATAGATGGTGGTAAGAGGACAAGAATGCTGCCAGCGCCGATTATGTAGTCATATCGATAGCTGACTCATTTTTCAGGGATTCAAAGGGAACCTTGGAAAATTACCACATGGGTTATCGCTGAATGAAATTCGTTAGAATGAAATGCCAGCCTATGTCCGATTCCGCGGCATTGTTAGGCAGTCTCTTAATAATTTTTTTCATTTACCTTGCAGAAAAGTCGGACAGATGTTGTGGTAACTGGAGGAGAAGGGATATCTCCGAGTCAGGCTTTTTGATCGGGCGCACTTTCCCTTTACGAACTGGCGGAACCGACTCCTTTCAGAACGTACTTACAACATCATGATGATTTATACAGGAAGTAAGAGATACTGCATGACTCTGAGAAAAGTAAATCAGCCTGTAACTAGAAATCTGTACTTGGTATATTTTGATTATTCTTCTGGATATTGATTTCTTATATACTTACTCAAAGCTCTCTCTAATATTCGACAAGTGAACCGATAAGTCCGATCCCAGCAGTCTGTCTTTCAACTTGAATTCCTAGAGCTTGTACAGGTGTCATGAGGCCGCACCGACTCTCTTCCGCTGCGTCGTTTCCGAGTGCCTCGGCATCCGCACAACTTCTCTTATGGGCAGTACAAACACGTTGAATGCAAAGAACTCATGACAACCTTTCATTTTGTTATTCTCATGATCCAAGACTCGTTAAAAGTATATGTATATCTCAATGACTATTTGCATGACATGAATTGTACAGACGACAAGGGGTTATGAGAGCAAGCTCTCCGTATCTATCTACCTTCCAGGTAGGTTAACAATCAAGAGTGATGATGACAGCCAAGTACAATCGACCTGAGCGACTATAAACAATGTGGGGGTATAACAAGCAGAAAAGACAGCAGTAAATCGAGTAAATCAGAAGGTGTATGTGTCGTAATCCATGTGACGACGGTGAGTGCGACGGAAGCGAGAGGAGTGATCAATATCGTCACGGTGTGATTCTCGCTTGCACGAGCCTGAAGAAGATGAAGAGGACGAGGAAGCTGCTGCATGGTGGTGGGTGCGATGAGCATGACCACCGCTGCTGAAGAGGAGGAAGAGGCGGGAGATGCGACTAATGTCGACGCAGGCACTAGGGACGACGACACGACCGATGTCGAGGCAGATACAAAGGATGCCGACAATTCGGTGGACGATGCCAAGTCAGTGGACGATGGCCCCGATTCAGTGGATGATGCCAAATCTGTGGACAACACTTCCACAGGTGCCGATGATACTTCGGTAGACGAGGGTGAATCTGTAGACGATGCCGACGCGGTTGTCTGGATGACAGCACCCACGTTACCAGCACTGGTGATAGCAGAGGAAGCGGAGGATGACCCGGTAGATCCTGCTTCCACCTTGCGTTTCTCGGTATCATAAAGTAATTCCTTTTCCCCGCACTGAGTTCGGTATGCTCTGTGGCTGACTACGTGGACGTAGCACCGGGTGGTGGGATATTGAATGAGAACTGAAGCTGCTTAGCACTTGCCGCATCCCTCTCCCCAGTGTGCCGTGCCTCTCCATTGTAGCGCCAAACCTGAAATTATGCGTGTTCCCTGGCGCTCAGATCGTATTTGACGATTAGATCTTGGCCGGCATGGCCATGTAGCATGGTGAATAGTCGGTAAAACCGCCCAGTGTCTTGTCATCAAGCTTTCGGAAACTATGGCCTGGATTCCTGGCGGTTGGGAAGGTGTTTGGCCAACCGTCCGTTGAAAAGTTGGTGTGTGTTTCGAGGGGAAATGTCTTCGACGATCAGGTATCGAGCCACGGCTTTAAGTCAGAGAAGCTACTGGAGGCTGGGAGGGATTCGTGCAAATGATGCCGTTTCTCTTCCGTCACGCCATGCTGATATCCCGATGAAGGATTTTTGCGCAATCGTAAACCCATCTGTGGACTATATGCACGGTGAGCTCTGGAGCCTTGATAATACGATGTGTTAAGAAACGCAGACATACCTTACAAGATATCAAAAATCCCTTGAGCGTAGTGGCGAGGGTTCGCGGAAACTCGTGATCGGATAAAGCTTCTCCTGCATCATGATACGGCACTCGTACTCAAATGAATCTCCATCCGCATAACTGACAGGGTCAAAGTACTCTTTGAGCCTCGCTTGTGGGGGATGTTTCGCTATCTCAAAGTCTTAGGATAGGAGAATATTGAGAAGCAATGATACCTTCTTTGAACAGTCTGTCTATCGCGTGCTTCACGTCGGTCATGAAATCCTTCTCCAAGGGACGGGATTTATCCTGCCTGCTAGTCTTGACGACAGTTTCCATGCCTTTCCACTCATCAGCCGCCGCCTCGACAACACACGTATCCCGTCCGATAATTCCAGGCTGTCGGAAGATGGTTTTCCCAAGTGTCAAGACCACGGGAGTTCCGACGTCCACCTTCTTCAATGTTGACGTTCTTCCTTCGAACAGTGTGTCCCGAGTTTCCTTTGTGTATTCTGTGTAGTCGCTGAGGATAGGTCCTTCAACAAAATTATCAATACCGTGCTTTTCAAGCGTGAGCCGATGCAATCCGACGAGCATAGCGATGAAAGAACACAAGTCGTTAACTATGTCGATCTCTTGCGATACAATGATAGACGAGCGATCATGATAGAACATCTAGAGCTGAGTGCCGCCGATACTGAGCGTACTGAATACAGCACTCGACAGCATCTCCGCCGCGTAATGTGCACACCGCAGCCTTGCCTCATCATTCTCGCCTTTCTGCAGATCGCATAGGTGTTCAGGCTCCTCGTCCTCCTGCGTGCGACTCTGAGTAGTCGCATCTTGCTGCTCCGATGTTCCAGGTACCTTCCCTGACCCTGAGTTGTGCTGGTCCAGGTAGAATCTGCGTTTCTGTGTCGGAAGGACGCCGGCACCTTCCGCGTCTCCAGGGTACATATGTGCTGTCCGACGAAAAGGCTTTCTCATCGGGTCTTTTTTGTCTAATGAGTGACGCGTCATCCAATGTACACTCGACCATGTATTTCCGTAAAAATCACCGCATGTTCAGCCGCCATCGGTTGTCAAAAACATTTTGTATTCGATAGACTTGTACGATTTCACCCCCAGGACTCGAACCTGGTGCATTGCGCATACCGATTAGGCTACAATAGGCTGGCAGGAGAGACAATAAGACCTAACATCTCTGTGCACGTTGGTGAAGTTCCCACTTCGTAGGGAATAGCCATCGGCCGTGTAATCGAATCCAAGCGAGATAAACGCCTGAGCACTGTCTTCTCTGGCCCATGCGCTGAGAAATCGAACCAACAAAATTTTGCCGTGTCTTTAGGAGTTGGTGGATCTATGCTAAAATGACGACTGGGAGGATGCGGGTTCTAGTTGAGAGAAAATCTTCCGCGGTGATGTAGGCGCTCTGGGGATGTCATTTGCGTCGTCCACGCGCCTGAGTCGGACGATCTAGGCGTCTTCATACGGCGACAACGGGGTTCCGCCCACCGGGGGACATCGCACAGACGTGTGTAACGGACTGAGACGAGGCCAATGGCAGCAGGCAGGAAGCAGGAGGCGGGTTCAGCGTGCTGGTAATCGTCAGGGCGTGAACGTAGCCTAGATGCTCATCAGAGTTCCAAAGTGACACAGAAAGCAAGTCTCGTACCAAAGATTCCATCACGACACTGCTCCCTTTTGTGCCGGTTTCGCGTTCTACACGTGTCCTTCCATCCGTCACAGCCAAGCCTCGGGACAAACCAAGGTACTCCTTGTCATTCCTTGTTACTTCTTCGAGGAGAGAAAGGAAGGGTAGCCAAACGATTTCCTTGATGATGAAGTACGGGAGGAAAGGCATTACTTAGCACAGCCACTGGCTGAAATAAAAATACCCAATTGGTGGTCGTACCCTCTCACGGACATATATTTCGCCTCCAGGGCTCGAGGCTACGTACATGTAATTTATGGATACCGACGTGGACAAGAAAGGGCTCATATCAAAAGCACAGGCAGAAAAAAGTCTAACATTCTCTTATTCTGAGGTGCCACCACACGAATCGAACGTGTGCACTGACCCTTGTGTCGCTGGACTAGAGAGTGTATACTCCTAGAACGAAGTATCTTGGACTGCCGGGGGGAGGGGGGCCGAATATCACGAGTGGATAGGAATGATAATCGTAGGCGTGGACGACGGGAACAATGTATCGTAGTAGAAACCCCTTCGGAGCCCTAGGCTTGACATGATGCACATAGTACGGGGAGCATGTCAAAGACAGACTCTAGACGTGCCTTGTCCCGCAATAAGAAAACCAAGGTAGAGTGCAGAAAATCACTCGGATTTGTTTCATCCACCAAAAAGAAGGGGGCACTCCGGATTCGCCATTTCACCTCCAGGAGTCGAACCTGGCACATTATCAGTTCCACTAGGCTACGGGAGTAGTGTGGATGACGTCGTAGTAGCCGGTGTCGACACGAGCACATTGCCTTTAGGTGATGAGTCACGTACGGTGCGACGAGACGGAGAGGCATGCAATTCTGGTCCTTTCTTGACCCGCCGCCCCTTCCTAATACAGCTGTATTCTCCTTACCGGAATTCGCGATCTTGTCACCAGAGTCAAAGGTAGAAGGGAAAGGACGTGAAAACCATCAACCAAGCAGGATGGGAGAATCGTTCCTTGATCCAGTGCACGAGGAAGGACTTCATATTCGAAGAGAGTCGAAAGGTAAGATTGTAAGCTGCTCCACGTCGACTGTGGAATGACAATTTCAGCAAAAGAGGGGAAGACCAGATCTAAAGAAAACAAGGCTGATGAGCGGGTTGTACGCGAACAACCGGCAGCGACGCGGTAAGCTATGTGCACTCACAGCATCGACCTCCTCTTTGCAATCCCGAGCGGCATTATCAGAAATTTGATGGCCCGTTGACACACAAAAGGACGAAAAGAGACGCTGTCAAAAGTCAGAAATTTGCATTCTTTGCCTACATAAACCCCTGTACGAATCGAACGTATTGAAGTCGCGCTCCCACTCCTCCATGCGGTAGTTGGCCACGTTGAAGGCTTGAATGGAAAAGGAGAGTTGATTCAAGCGCGTAGAACTTCCAACGTCGGGTTTCCGAGCAATTTCTGAATTAACGTGCAGGTGTAGGGTGTGGTGAGGCTAGTACTTGTTGTTCGACGCTACAAGGGCCATCCTCGGATAGGGACCATATCATTCAACTCGCTAAAAATCGATGAGCCAGAATCGGGGAGTGGGAGGAACGGCACGACACACCAAATAACCATACGTTCGCACTGCCCGTTCGTTCAGCCACCATCGGAAACGTAGGTCAAATATCATGATTTCACCCCCAGGACTCGAACCTGGTGCATTACGCATACCCAATAAGCTACAGTAGACCGGCAGGAAGGGTAATACTGGCAACGACCTCTGTCTAGTTCTCGTATCGAGAGAGTGAGGTGTCGAGCAGAAACGAAGGGAGGAACTTTATCCCTGCCGAGAGCTAAGCGCTAAGCCACGAGATGGCGTGCGAACGAGAATGTCGAAGGGTTCGGGTTGTTCGAGAGAAAATTCTGGAGTAGAAACCCAAGCACTTCGTCAGCGGGGATGTCATTTGTGCCATCCGCACCTATCCTACCCACTAAGACGCAGACGTATAACTTTAAGATGACTAGGAAGAGGTCGAAATGGGATGGAGAATCGAATGACAACCGCGCCGGGTGGGAAGGACCGACACTGGTAATATCATGAACATGCAAACGAACTCGGAAAGCAAGTCTCGTACCAAGTGTGACCATCCCAAATTTCATGCTCTACGCCATCTGATCTGGCCCTGCACGCGTCGAATGCCAGCAAGAGTACGCCCATCCTGGCGTGTATGGCGTTGTAGGGGCTGCACCTCCGATTCTGCGTCGATACGAGTGTGTCGTTCTCAGTGATGTCGGTGAGCATCCGGGTCGAGAGGGATACAATTCTCGTCCTTTCCTGCCCCACCACCACCTCCTAGTCCAGCTGGATTCTCCTTGTTGTCATTCGCGGTCTTCTCCCCAGAGTCAAGGGGAAAAGACGTGAAGAGGCTTGAGCAACCATCAGGATGGTCTCTGGGAAGAGGTGAACAAGTAGGCCGGGAAGGGTGCTATTCCTTGGATCCATGTACGAGGAAGGACGCCGTATCCGTAGAGAGCTGCGAGCTCGAGCACCTCGAAAAGTATATGTCAAGCTGTTCCACGTTCATGTGGAAGACAGTTTCGGCAAGAGAGTGAATGGCTAAAGTTCAAGTTGGCCGGCATTCGGCCGGGTCACTCCAACATCGACTTTTCTCCTACCATCGGTCTTCGTCTTCGACCTTCCCTGTAGGTTCTTTTCAAGCTCTTGCTACTGGTTGACTGGGGCTAGCGCTGACTGGGGAGATCTTGTAGAATAGACGATGACATGGACCTCTCGACGATACAGAGCCTTCTTCGACCTCTAAAGCATTTACAGGCTCGATGGTGTTAGTCGTCGCGCGCCAAGTACAGCGGGACTTTATTATCAATCTGAGGTCTACCGACGAACGCATTACAACAGCGTATATTAGCCGGAGCCCCGAGGTCGCTGCTGTTGAATTAGAGGCATGACATATATCGTCCAGATATCGGGCATCCGTGTCTCTAATATTCTCACCAATCTCTGAGTCGACGACGAAATAACCAGCTTGTACGATTATGGTCCATCATGTGTAATTCTCACACACCTCTTCAGTGTTGTGCCCTTCTAAGAATGGGGAAACCAGATAAAGCGAGACTTTGGAGGACGGTTCCGAACCCCGGAGGACGCCGAATGGACTAGAGGTGTGACTTCTGCCATTTCACGGTCGAAAATCATTAAATCTACGGACGGTTAAGGGCTGGGTCGTGATAGTACAAAAGGTCAGCCCTATACGCTCCGAAATGGCATCATCCTCAATGCTCATCAACCCACACAAAACAGTTACGCGGACAATATCGCTGACATCTCCTGCTCACCCCGTCCATCCTACCAATCTTGAACGTCAACCTGATATCCTGTGTCTGCAGCTCGGCTACTGGTGTTCGAATTGAGGTGGTTAAGAGAAGAAGACCGTACAGACCGGATACGGATGTTCCGTTCACAGAAGATCATATAACCGCCGCCCTCTTCTTGAAGCCTCTCTGATGCGAATCCAGTCGTTTTTTGGGAACCAGAGATGAATGATGTCCGATTCCTGTGATTGAAACACCTAGCTCCCTCCGGAGAAGGTGTTTATATCCTGGCACTGGCTGCTCGTAGACTTTCAATGCTTCGGCGCTAGCCGTCTCACTATATCCTACCCTGCTACGACCTTTACAAAAATCTGATTCAGCCTGTCATGACCTGGCGCCAATCATTCTCTCATCATTGGCTGGTGATACGACAATGTATTGCAACTTCGAGCGGCTATCTGCCCTTACCACTTTCGGTACTCATGTGGCTCAATGCATATATTAAAAGAGATAGAACAGCATGCTCATTGTGGTCTATTGTATGCATCCTGACCAAATCTGGAGAAGGTGTAGTCTTGAACTGAACGAAGAACGCCGCTCGAGCCGGTTTGATCTTGCGAACCGAGGAAGGCGGTACAGCATGCACAAAAGGGTACGAGAACAACAGCTCTTGCAACTTGCTTCTGTATCTTGACCTCGTCGCTCATGTTCCTCCCCCAGTGGTTGCTGAATGCCCTTCGGCGAGTCCTTCGTGGCCACGCCGGAGGTTGCTCACCTCTGAAAGCCATTCTATTCCTCTGGCGCTTCTTCCGGCGTCTCTTCCAGCGCTTCTCGCGTACTCAAGACGACGGAGAACCTGATAAACCCCCGCGGCGCATCGCTGACCAGGGTTTGTATCTACCCCAAGGCGTAGAGTGCACGATGTCACTTGCGGTCGATGGCGATACAGACGAGCCCGTAACGACTGTTGTGTGCCGAAGCACTGCTCTACCTAACGATCCACGGTCCTCCCATGGTATGGCCCCATTGTCTGTGGCAAGCCACTCCCAGGCTGTTTTGGCATTCGAAGCTGAATTGAATCCTTCGGATGGACATCTACCGCTCCACGGTTCTCGTCCTTCATCCATCGCGCCTTCACCGATTGAGGGTCCCCTTCATTTGGATGCTCGCTCCAATCCCTCACGATTATCTCAAGATACCAGCACCATAGCGCTCAACTCGGCCGCAGATGCGCATCTGAACTCATCGCATGGTCATCTACCAAGTGCCAGATCTACACCTGGCGAGAATTCTTTTCCATCTGACTCTGAAGCTGTGGAATCCGCGGTAGTTATGTCACTGCCGGCCATTGCTGCAAGGCACCATGGGCAAAATGAAAACAATCTTTCCACATTGCGTAGCACACATCCTTTCTTCGTGCCCACATTACCCACATTTCTTAGGATGACTGGGGACAGGCATGTCCTTCTTTACTGGTAATCTTTACTTCCTCTTCTGACATGCGTCAGACCAAGAAATCCGTACGACCCAAACGGAGCTTGGATTGCTCCTTTGACTACCTCATTCACCCTGTACGTCTTGGTCTCTTCATCTAAGTTCTTATATTTGATGTTTTTGTCTAGCCATGGTGTTCCCAGCGGCTGGTCACTGCACGTGAATACTATGGGTGCTCGCTACTATGTACACGAGAAGATGTTTCACGCATTGGTGAATACATTATCGAGGCCCTGTGACTCTCTGTTACGAATTTTTACCTTTGAAGATACAGTCTTGCCTGCATTTTTGCAAGAACTGACTAGGTTTCTGGATAATATCATCAGTTACATGCACACCAAGGGAATTACTCTCCCACCTAAAGTAGATCTTGTTTTGAGCTTTGGATGGTCGGAATTTGAGGATGGCACTCATATCTGCGAATATTACTTTGCAGATCACATGCACCGTTCTATCTTTTGGCTGGATGGCTTTAACGCCGACATACTATCACCTGTAAAACAGTATAACACCTCTGAACCATCCCATCTTGCCCATGCGATAGAGGCTGAATATTGGTTAGTCTTTACAGTGGTGCCCATCATCATTTTTCATCGTGTAGGGGCTGATAACAGTCAGGTTGCATTCTGGCTTGTTTCCCGTGTGCCAAGAAATGACTAGTGATACAATCGAAGAGGTCAACGATTTTCTCATTCATGGTATTGCAGGTAGGCTTTTAAGGCAAGAGAACGATGCTTATTCTGACGAACATTCCAGAAAAAGCCTGGGATCCGAGTTTCGTAGCAGCCGAACATACGTTTACCCTCCCAGAATTGCAACAATATTTCAGTATTTTGAATAGTATCAGAAGTGAGGATGAAATACTGTAATACTAAAGAATTACTCATCTTGTGCAAAAACAGATAACCCTGCCCAGTCATATTCTCGTCCAGGTTTGGTCGGGACTG
Organism: Armillaria borealis; assembly: GCA_030435635.1. Classification (NCBI taxonomy): domain Eukaryota; kingdom Fungi; phylum Basidiomycota; class Agaricomycetes; order Agaricales; family Physalacriaceae; genus Armillaria; species Armillaria borealis. The sequence goes on from JAUEPT010000097.1 coordinate 22,753, forward strand.
TAGGTGAATACCAAATTATCAATCAAAAGCAGTCCACAAGCTAACATGACTGGAGAAGCTCTGATCCTGGAAAATCGTTGTACGTTGATATGCGTGTGATTATTAATATGAAGTACAGTCTCATGTTCCCCTAGCTAGAGTACGATACGTGAACCTTTACGGGGAACCTGGTCCTTTCATTGGATCCACTCACACCATATTTGCACGACCATTACGCACGGCAGTCATCGTTCTGTTATCGCCGCTCTTATTCTTTGCACCCGATATACATTACAATACTCTCTACGAAATATGGTGCAGAGCTGTTTCTAAAACGGATTGGAGTGCTTTCGTCCGGAAACTCAGTACCGAGTGGCAAGATTTCGTCATCAATGTGAGGGCTGACATGGAAAACTTGAGAGCTAGTCTAACACATTTATAGGCTACTGTTTTGCTCAATGCCAATATCGCCTTCCTGGCCATTCAGAGCATTGATGAATCTAGTTCTGACAAAGGACGTTCACCTGCCCAGATAGCAAGTTATGTATCAACAGTTCTGAGTGTTGGTAGTATAATTCTAGGTTTGCTTCTACTGCAGAAGTACCGCCACCACAAGAGTCGTGCCTACAACACCCCGCAAGTAAGCTGCGCCATCTATCGCTTGATTCAGCATTTGATATGTCTTCTAGGAAGACTTCCTAGGCATACAAGAAGGAGACTTAGGAGCGAGGCTCGGTCTAGAGACTTTGGCTATCATGTTCAGCTTACCTTGGGCTTTACTAATGTGGGCGTGAGTTACTTTACCTTCTCAGCGGTGTAGTAGTAACCCGAAACACAGCATGATCTTTTTCCTGGCGGCATTCTGCCTTATGTGTTTCACCGCCTCCAGCTTATCAGTCCGAATGATTGTAGGCAGCACCTTGTTGGCCATCGGTATCCTCATCTTCTGGTACCTCACGATATCGTGCGAACGATATGAGCTGCGATGGTATGTGCGGGCCCATGTCCATTTGGTCAAAGTTTGGAATCAATTGCCCTGGGGATTATCTACACACAAGTTCAACATGGGTTGGATAAAAAGAATGCCTTGGATAAGTTCAACCGATGTTGAGATGGCGTCGATGGATTTGTCTACGACGGCGTCACTGGATAATGACGAGGCGACGATGTGTTCTCATTGAACGACGTCAGTGAGCTCGTACGAGACGGCATTAGCCAGTTCACATTCGGCAATGAGCTTGTACGACAGGGCGTCGTTGAGAACGCATGTGACGGACGTTGACGTAGTGAACGTAGTGTAACAGTTGACTAGAAGGAGACGGGCGAGTAGAAAGCGGTATCCTGGCAACCTTGCGGTGCTTCGGTGTAGTATCTAGAGTATCTTTAGTCGCAATTCTTGAATTCATTCTTGCTATAGAGGAGACAAAGTAGCGAGAGACCCTTCATCAATATTTCAGTCCGCCTTTCCATCTCTCACGAATAGAAGAAGCAAAGTAATAACAAAAAGCACGTCGAATCTGCATTCATGGCCCGCAGTTCGTGGAAGCGATACTGTACCAGCAGTGGATGGCAGTATCCATGTCGGTCGCCAGCGGCCATAGGAATATCTTTGAGGAAGACAGTCGCAGACGACCTCAATGAAAGTGGTCGTCGAGTAATCCCCCCCATTCCCCGCGCCTAGTTCAATACGCTCTGGGGACTTTACGGATACAGCACCTAGCGGTGGGATATTGAACGAGAACTAGTGCGTTTCTTAGAGACAAAACAGTTCATTGAGATATACGGACTGATAGCGACTAAGAACAATCCCGATACCACATAGGACCCTCCGCACAACAGAGTTTCTCGCTGATGATTTGTTATGACCTCAGCATGATACTCATTCCCAATTGGAGTATAGCGCAATCACGGCATCGTAGTCGAGCTAGATAGGATCCACGACAGAGACGCTGCACTTACTGGACCATGCCAGTCGAAGAGAATACGAGGCCCCGCCTGATATCTTCCGGATCGTCGCCCTCCGAGTTCTCGGGTACCTCCACGACGTGATGATGGAGCGCATAATCAACTGAAGCCGCTGAAAAACGATGCCAAAACCGCATTGAAAGACCCGCGGGCGGCAGGTGGAATCAGTGACTTTGTCTTGACTTCGGTGTGCCAGCCCATCTCTGCATACACATCAGAGGCAAGCGTAAAAGAACAAAAAGTATTTGCACCTTCTGTCGCAGTCGAAGGAGGATGTGGAGGGAGGATGTAGAGGTCCGAACGCGTAGAGTAAATTCTGGCGTATCATTGGTGTGAATGAGAACTGGTTGAGTCTGTCGAAGAAGGAGGCAGCACAACCGTGCAAAAACATTCCGGAGGTGGGACTTCACCTCCAGGAATCGAACCTGGTGCATTACACAAGACCAACTAGGTTATATGGACCACGCCGGGAGTAGTGTGGATGACGTCAAGAAAACGTCGTCGCCGGCATTTAAGCCTAAACATTGAGTGCGTCGTCCTTGATGCATACAAGGTGCATCTTGTCCTGCGGTCCTTCCCGGCGATTCTCCTCGTCTGACCTTCTCCCCGGAGCCAAAGGTGAGCGGGAAAAGCGATGGACAGGCAAAGCAAAGTGTCAACCAGACCGCGCCATGAACATAGGTCACGACTACTATCAAGTAAACGGCTGACAGGCGAGGATTCGAACCATGCATGGGGAGGTGAAGCAGTAAAAAGGCCTACGACCACCAACCAAGCGGTTCTGTTGGACATTACATTACGTTCAGCCGCTAGGGTAAACGCTGTGGCCAATTTCACCCCAGGAGTCGAACCTGGTGTTTTACACACATACGATGGACCAGCAAAGAAACAGAAAATCCCAGGATCTCTGTCAAGAACCGTTCTGCATCGCAGAGAATGGAGGTCATCGGGAAGGGTCAGACGTCCAACCGAAAGGAAGGAAATGCACGTCGAAGCTCCCCATCTTCCCCATTCCATTTCTTGGCGTATTGTTTAAATGGGCCGAGACATTGAAGCAATAAAACTTCAACATCAAGGCCCAGTAGAACGTTCGTCCAACTGAGTTCACCTCCAGGACTCCAACCATGAATGTGAATATATTAGGCCAAGTTAAGGCGAGGGAGTAGCAGGGCGACAGCGAAAAAAGGGCTCGAGGAGAGGGAACGTCAAATTGGAGAGGATCGTTCCCGACGACGAACGAGGGACCAAGTAATGTATTCCGGTAGGGCGGGTATGGAATGGGACAAGAATGCGAACCGAAACGATGAGTTGACGATGAAATATATGCATGACTTTGCACTTCGAGTGGCATGCCACGTTTCCTCATAGAAAGAGTGTGATTGGACAAGGTACATGCAAAGCCAACTCGACGAAGGTTAAAGGTAAGGACCCATTCGCGCATACACGTTGGCGCCTAGATGCTCGTAAGCGACGCAAAAAGCAGGATTCCCGTACCAGGATTCCTATGCCACGTCTTCTGCCTTGCTAGAGGTAACACAGGTCCTGCATCTTGAATGCGCGCATCATGGGCCTCTATACCAGCGATGGACAAACTATCCCGCCTGGGTTCGGGTCAAACTTGAGGACTCCTTGCGATACACGGCAGAAATGTAATCCACGATACTCTGGAAAGAATTGGTTGGCGGCCTGCTATCCAGGTCGCGTCCTGCATAAAAATCATCAACACCTAAAGCATAAATCAGCAGACCCTGCATTTCACGCACGATGGTCCACCTCCCGCTCCTCCGGCGCATTCTGACCGCTACAGGTCTTCCCCAAACACCCCGTTCGCCTGATCACCGGCACCCTTCGCTGAGGTCTCAGCCCCCACAGCCGGTTAGCCTTCCTCCTCTCCATGGTGTCGCTCACAAGTGTCATCAGTCCCAGCGTGGCCTCCGCCACGTTGATCGTCGTCGCAAAGACGTGCGACACACGGAAGAACGAAGTGGCAGGGTCTGGCTCCCTACGATGGGCTCGGGGTTTTTAAGGATGGGCTTGAAAGGATTGATCAGAGCAAGTCTGTTGGTCTTTTTGAATTCGCTAAGGGTAGATTGGAGTTTCTCGATGGCTTTATTAAGCTCCACTCGCGTCTGCACGTCCATGTCCGCGTTGACTGTTCAATGATTCGATGCCTTTCGAGATGGCTTGTCGGAGAGGACCCGTAGAACGGTCGATGATGGGGAGGACCTAGGATACATGGACCTTGTGCTACGCTTCGATGGTATCGTTACCCTCTTGGATTTGTCGAAGATAGCCATCGCTGGTATCGAGAATCGTGGTGGTGGAATCAGAACGGAGGCGCTCAAGAGATGCTAGAACATGCAGATGAATTGAGAGGAGCCGTAGTAGTCTAAGGTGACGAAAGGATCGCCGTGCATAATGGCGGTTGGTGGTAGTGAATAAGATATATGGCACAGCCACGTAATGAAGTCACCTACCCCAATTTGGATTCACCGTCAGCTACCAATAGTTCATCAACTGTGCGTGCTACGTACCATCATGAACGCCCGAGCAAGCCTTGTCGTGTATTCCCTGTCCGCCATCTCCGATACCTCTATCGCCTGTCCCATTCAAGTTCCATCGACTACGATGCAAACCATGCGCTATCCAAGCCGCACCTAGGAGGACGAGGAGCTTGAGGATAAGGACCGTGAGGCTGACGTGGAGATAGACATTCAACGGGGAGCTCAAACATGTCGAGGGTCTCATGTGGTACGAGGACGTTACTTAGTCGCACTGGTCAGTGTATCAACATCATTCCGAGAGCTTCTCATTGCATCCACCAGGTGCATGTAATCTAAATACTACCATCATCACGCCTCCCAGTTCTCATTCTGCTGTACGTTGCCGTGACGGGTTCGCCCCTTGAACCTTCTCGAAGCATGGTGGTTTGGCGAACGCATTGGGATCGTAGTCGGGCGACAGGGATGGGACCGTCAAGGTGGGTCGTTATTCAAATACTGACAGGAGAATCGTCCTCATTCCCTAGTAGACATTCGGCTGCCTTTTGTACATCAAGCATTCAGACAAACAACGTACGGAAGGCTGGAAGAGAGGACGACTTAGTGATCAATAGCTACTCCAAGCCCTCCCTATCCTTTGCGTCGAGTTACTTAATTCTACGCATGCTTTGATATTTGGCCTAAATTAATCCTCGTGCTTGACGACGGCGAGCGCAACTAAAAGAGCGAACACCACCTCTATCGATAATCCGGCCAAGACGATCCCCGTGCTGAGTCCAAGCTTGACGAAGATGAGTGCTAGTACTACCTCGCTTCGCCTCCACGATCAATAGCACTCGAACCTTGGCTAGACGAGCGTTATCATGCAAAATCTATAATGGGTCCTTCGGAAATCCGTTCCCAGGACTCGAACCTGGGACATACATCTGTTCAAGTGGTTAGACTACGTGGTCTATATTGCTCTTGCGTGAAAGAAACAGTTAAAAGGCAAGCTGGAAGGAATGTCAGCAAGCGGAGAGAACGTCATCGTCTTGTTGCTTCCGACCTTCCTCCGTTTACACTTGGAGGAGCATTGTGATCACGCAAAAGGATAGCTATACCCTGAAGATGACCTCCGGGATATCAACCCAGTGCATTATTATTTCGTGCGAACTGTTTTTCGAAGATTTTTCATGTTGTCTTGCAAGTCGATAGGCAAAGACGAAAGCACCTCTCATCCCCGGAGCGTGCCAACAAGGCGGAGGTCAGAACTAAAGATTGGGCATTGAAACCGATTTCTCGAAACTGGCATATGTCATTAGACTGCGTATGCGTGGTCATAGACAGCTTCGAAATAAAGGTCTAGTGCAGAAAAATTAAACTGAAACTACGCGAAGACAACCATACGAATCGAACGTGTGCACTGACTTCTGTTTCATTAGACTATAGTGTGGACGGGATGCGCACTTCTGGGACGAACTAGATCAAGGAAGGACTACGAAAAGAACGAGAGAGCCATGATATCACGAGTGTGCAGGAAGAATCAGAAAGTCGATGTATCGTAGTAGAAACCCTAGTATGGGGAGAGTCGAAAACAAACTCTAGACGTATCTGGCATAAGAAGACCAAGTAGAGCGCAGAAAAATTACTCGGGCTTGTTGCACTTTCCGCCCTGACCACGACCAAAAGAAAATTTTGGGCTGTCATTTCACCTCCAGGAGTCGAACCTGGTACATTATACTGATCCACTTGGTTGCGTGCACGTGTAGGGAACGGTGTGGATGAGCTGCTCCTCTTCTGCGTCAACACGTCGTTTTTGGTGATGGGTGACGTGTAGGGCAAGACGAGTCAAGAGCCATGCGATTCTCGTCCCGCAGCCCCTTCTCGATGTGGCTTGTCGATCTTCCCTCAAGAACCAAATGAGGTGTACTGCAAAGGTGGAAGGGAAAAGAACGCGACGAGACTTGAGCTTGACTGGGAAGAGACAAGCAGGCGGGGCGGGAAGAATGTCCTTCACAAGGACGGACATCATATTCCGTCGAGAGCTGCTAACCCTAGTATCTCGAGAGCGTGTTACAAGTCGATATGCAACATCCCAAACATTGCATCGCCCGTAGGTGTATAGCTCTCCTTGCAGAAAACAATTTCAGAACTTGAGAAAAAAGTGCTGATAAGCGGGGGCCGTACACGAACAATCAATCGTTGAGAACCACGTCCTCATTTTCTGGATTCCTCCCGTCCATCTCCTCTGTGGAAATTCAACAGGGTCCAGCGTGACGCGACGCTTGTAGCAGAAGAGGGAAATAAGTTTAAAAAAGAATAGCATCGGAAGACGTCACTACATCACTATAAGCCCCTGCACGAATCGAACGTGTCGGGGCCGTACTCCCACTTCATTCAAGGTCTTTTTCCTCCGAGTCCAAGCATTAACGCGTGCGAGTGGGGAGATGTTGTTACACGCGACAAAAACGGACCATATCATTCGGCAGAAGAAACCCACTAGAATCGATGAGTCAAAGCCGGAGAGCGGGAGAAATGACACGACATATAAAACTTCTGTCCTGGACTATACGTTCCCGCCTATATCACTGCATGTTCAGCCGCTATCTGTTGTAAAAAAAGTTGGCTAATAACACACGATTTTACCTCCAGGACTCGAACCTAGTGCATTGCGCACACCGAATAGGCTACAATAGGCTGGCAGGAGAGACAATAAGACCTAACATCTCTGTGCACGTTGGTGAAGTTCCCACTTCGTAGGGTATAGCCATCGGACGTGCAATCGAATCCAAGCGAGATAAACGCCTGAGCACTGTCTTCTCTGGCCCATGCGCTGAGAAATCGAACCAACAAAATGTTGCCATGTCTTCAGAAGTCGAAGGTGGTGGATGTATGCTAAATTGACGACTAGGAGGATGCGGGTACTAATCGAGAGAAAATCTTCCGCGGCGATATAGGCCCTTTGGGGATGTTGTTTGCATTATCTACGCGTGTGAGTCGGACAAAGCGACTTCGTACAGCGACAACAGGGTTCCGCCCGCCGGGGGACATCGCACAAACGTGTGTAAGGGACTGAGACGAGGCCAATAGCAGCAGGGGAAGCGAGAAGCGAGTTCAGCTCGTCCAGGTGAAAGCATAACCTATATGCTCATCAGAGTTCCAAATTGGCACAGAAAGCAAGTCTCGTACCAAGGATTCCATAGCGGCACTGTGTTCTCTCTGCGCCAATTTCACGTTCTACGCTGCTTAGACCTGTACGCGTCTTTCCATTCGTCACAGTCAAGTCTCCACACCTCGGACCAAATCATGGTACTCGTTGAGATATTTCCTCGTTTCTTCTTCGAGGAGAGAAAGGAAAGGTAGTCTAACGAATTCCTTGACGATGAAGTACGAGAAGTAAGAGACACCGAGCACAGCCACTGGCTAAAGTCGAAACTCTCAGCATCCAAAAGAACACCCTTCCAAGTATCTATTTCGCCTCCAGGGTTCGAACCTGGCACATGCGTGCAAACGCACTAGACTACGTACAAGTAATTTATAGATACCGACTTGTAAAAAACGAAAGAGCCCGAATCAAAGGTACAGCGCAGAAAAAAATAACAGTAATAACTCTCCTCAAGGCCCACCACACGAATCGAATGCGCGCAACGACTCTTGTGTCGTTAGACTATAATGTGGAGAGAACGTTCACTTCTAAAATAGACTGTGCGAGACTGCTAGGACGAGTGTCATAAAACACGTGTGCAGGAAGAAAAATAACAGAGGTCCGAAGGATGGTAGTACTGGTAGGTAGTGCGGATGACCGATGGAAGGAATCGAAAACAAACTCTAGACATGCCATGCCCCGGAATAGGAAACCCAAGGCAAGGCGCAGAAAACCACTCGAATTTGTTTGATCCACCAAAAAGAACGGTTATGATTGATTTCGCATTTCACCTCCAGGAATCGAACCTGGTACATGATACAGTTCCACTAGGCTACGAGAATAATCGTAGTAGCTGGTGAGCGCGTCGCCTTGAGCGATGAGTGATGTAGCGCGCACGTACGGCGAGTCGAGGACATGCGATTCAAGTGGAAGAAACGGAGGTGAGGAGACTTGAGCTTGAGCGTTGACGTCGACGTTGAACGTTGAACGACCATCAGGACGGTCTCAGCTGGGAAGAGGCGAGCAAGTAGGACGAGGAAGAATGTTCTTTGCCCTAATTCATGCACGAGAAACGACGTAATATTGAGGGAGTTCGAGGAGAGCTAAGATAGATTATAGTTTGTAAACTGTTATGAATCGATGAAGGAGAGGGAGAATAGCAGATCCAAAGAAACAACGGCTGATGCAGATGAGTGAGTCGTACGCGAACACTGGCAACGACGCACCATCTGTGGTGGTAAGCCACAGGCATCCTCCTCTTCCCAACGGTGACCTTCATGCCATCCTAACGAAAGCTTGAGCAGCATTATCAGAAATTCGATACTAGATAGCCCAGAAAACGAAAAAGAATTAGCAAAGATTCGTCCTATAAACCCCGATACGAATCGAACGTATCGGGGCCGCACTCCCACTCATCCATCTGGTGGTTGTTGGCAGGTTGAACGAAAAAGAGAGGTAATTCGAGCACGTACTTGAAATTCCAATGTCGGGTCTCAGAGAAATTTCTGAATTAACGCAGGTCGAGAGTATGGTGAGGCTAGAATTTGTTGTTCAACGCGCCAAGAGCCATCCCCAGATCTCAGATTTCAGAAACGAACCATATCATTCAGCTCACTAAAAAAGCGATGAGTCAAAGTCGGGGAGTGAGAGGAGTGACACGACATACCATACATCCATATGTTCGCATTAATATCACTCCGTCTGTTCGTACAGCCGCCATTGGTTGTCAAAAAGTAGTGGTATCAAACCGATATTTAATTTCACCCTCAGGACTCGAACCTGGTGCAATTACGCATACCGATAGGAGACTGGCAGGAAAGACCAACGACCTCTGCCAAGTTCCTGCATCGACAGAGTGAGACGGAAACGTCGGGAGGAACTTTATCATTGATGCTCTCGGTAGCAAGGGCCGAGAACTAAGTGCAAACGAGATTTGACGAAAAGTTTGGGCTGGTAGAATGCGCATACTGATCAAGAAAAAAATCATTCTGTAGCAGAAATCACGCACCTCGTCCCTCGTTTGACCCACTGACACGCATCCTCGCGTAAGTCAGACGGGCCTAGGTGACTTTCGCACAGATGGTCGAAATAGTGAAACGACAACCGTGCTAGGCGGGAAGGACCGTCTGTGCAGTACCCTGGTAATATCGTGAGTATGCCAAACGAACTGGGAGCCCAAATCTCTTACCAAGGCAGACCGTGCTCTCTTTGCACCAAATTCAACACCGCTTGGACCTGTTCATGCCTAGGATGCCAGTAAAAATATACCCATTCTAGCATAGATGACGTTGCGGTAGCTGCATCTCCTCGGCGTTGATACGAGCGCGTCGCTCTCAGTAATGTCGGCAATAGTCGAGACTCGAGAGGGATGTGACTCTCGTCCTTTTTTGTCCCGAACGCCTCGCAATGCAGCTGGATTCTCCTTGCCGTCGTTCGCGAACTTCAAAGGTGGAAGGAAAAAGAACGTGAAGAGATTTGAACGGTCTCTGGGAAGGGAAGAGTGGTAATTCCTTGATCCATGGACGAGGAAGGACATAATATCCCGGGAGAGCTGCGAACTTGAGTTGTTCCAAGTCAAAGACTCATTCGGCAACGGAGAGGGGACCCAGATCTAAGGAGACAAAGCGCTGATGAGTGGGCCGTACGCGAGTAACTGGAAGCGACGCACCATCTGTGGTAGTTGTTGAGATCCATACTCGCTCACATCCTCCTTTTCCTAGCGCTGTCCTGACTCCTCTTCCTTACCGTATTTTCTATGAGCAATCTAAAGGCAAGATTATCAGAAATTCTACGTACAGAAAATGTTTTCGTACACGTTGCCGTTCAACTGCTCCTTTCGCTTCGAGGGATGGTTCAACAGGCATGGCAGTCCCTGGCGTGCGCATCGACATCGAGATCAATGGCTGAAGTTCATGTGGACCGGCATCCGGCCCGGTTGCCGATCTAAACCTTTTCTCCTACCCTCACGGTATCTGTAGCTCTCATCTTCGACCTTCCTGGTAGGTTTATTTCAAGTCTTGCTACCGGTTGGCTGGGGCTAGCGCTCACTGGGGATATTTTGTAGATGGCGCCTTGATGATGGACCTCTCGACGATACAGAGTTTTCGATATCCAATGCCTTCAGGGTGTCAGTCGTCAAGTACAACGAGACTTGACACCAATCACGGAACTGCCGGCGAACACATTACGACAGCGTATGTTAACAGCCAACGACGTAAGCACCGTTTTCATCGTTCTTCACTCCTTCAATCTAAGCTGGGCCATTATAAGTAGGGCGCCAATAGAACCTTTGGAGGACGTTTCGATTCAATGCTGTATGAACACTTATCATGCTGCAGCAATGCATGCACCATCCCTGTTTCTTCTAGCACTGCTTCGTACAGCTTGTCTGGTTGATAAACACGGATACAGCACCTCTACGGCGATGTCGGCAGTCCTGATTAATCACGTCTTGACTTATTTTAAAATTATTTACTTCGTACAGGCGCCGACGCGTTCATATTCAGACCTTTCGGCGCCTCAGCGCTAGCCTTGTCTCGCTATATCATACCCTGCCACTACTCAGCCTGTCATGATGACCTGGCGTCAATCACCTTCTCGTCACTGGTTGGTGATGTCGCAACATGACAATGTATTGCAACTTCTCACGGCAATCCGGCACCACCGTTTTCGGCGCCCATGCGGGTGGGTCAGTACATAATACATATATCCAAAGAGGAAGAACGACCTGCTCACCAAGGGGTATCGTATGCATGCCAGACCGATCTCGGAGAAGGTGTTTACAGCATTGCCGAACCGTGGAAATCCTTCCAGGCCGGTTTGATCTTACGAAGTAGGGAAGGCAGTACGTCACGAATGAAAGGGTACGAGAACAATAGCTTTTGCACCTTGGTTCTGTATTCTGACCTCGTTGAACAATAGCTCATGTCTCTCGTCCAGTGGTTGCTGAAGGCCTTTCGCCGAGTCTTTTTCGGCCATGCTGGAGGTCGCTCGCCTCTGAAAGCCATCCTTCTCCTCTGGCGCTTCTTCCAGCGCCTCTTCCGGCGCTTCTCGCGTACTCAAGACGACGAAGCACCCGATAAACAACCGCAGCACATAGCTGACGGGGTTCTGTATCTACCCCAAGGTGTAGAACAGACGAAGTGCACGATGTCGCTTGCGGTCGACGGCGATACAGACAAGCCCGTAACGGCTGTTGTGTGCCGAAGCACTCTACCTAACAATCCACGGTCCTCTCATGATATGGCCCCAATGTCTGTGGCAAGCCCCTCCCAGACCGGTTTGGCATTCGAAACAGATTTGAATCCATCGGATGGACATCCACTCTTCCATGGTTCTCGTCCTTCATCCATCTCGTCCTCATCAATCGAGGGCTCCCTTTATTCGTCTTCCCGCTCCATTTTCTTACGATCATCTCAAAGTATCAGTAGTACAGCATACAGCACGGCCGCAGGCGCACACCTGAACTCATCACATGTTCATCTACCGCACGCCAGACCCATCTCTGGCCAGGGGGAGCTGTCGTCCGACTCTGAAGCTGTAGTTGTGCCACCACCATCCGCTGCTGCACAGGGCGATGGGTACAATCAAGATGGTGTTCTCAACTCTAGATTGCATGATGTGTATCCTTATATCAATGCCGTAGCACCTGAAGATCTTTATATATTTTTTCGGTATAGGTCTGTCCATGTTTATAGTAGTTTTCGCCTCCTGACACGTACCAGACCAAGAAAGCCGTACAATTCAAACCCTCCCTCAATTCCTCCTCTGACGAGGTCATTTCCTCTGTATGTCTTTGTTTCTCTATAAATTTTAGTCCTTGAATGTCATGTTTCTGTCTAGCCATGGTATCCCCAGTGGTTGGTCGGTACATGTACATCCTCACGGTCTTCGCTACTATGTACACGAGAGAATGTTTCATTCATCGGCGAATACCTTGTCGACGTCTCTGTTACGGATTTTCACTGATGCAGATATAGTCATTCCAGAAGAGTGGAGGGTATTGAAACAGTCTCTGGAGAATATCATCAGTTACATGCACTCTAAGGAAATCACTCTCCCGCCTAAAGTCGACCTTGCTTTGGGCTTTACGTGGTACGAGAACGGCCCTCCAACTTGCGAATACTACTTTGCAGATCATATACATCATTCTATCTTTTGGCTGGATGACTTTGATGCCAACAAGATGCGGGATGTGAAACTGTACAGCACCTCTGAACCCTCCCATCTTAAACATGCAATAGAGGCTCAATACTGGTCAGTCCTTACAGTGCATTGTCATTTTATATCATGTGGGGTCTGATAATGGCCAGGCTGCATTTTAGCTTTTTTCCTGCGGGCCAAGAACTGACCACTGATACAATTGAAGAGGTCAATGACTTTCTCATTCATTGCAATACTGTAAGTTATCGGGAGAAGTGATACTCAATACTGACAGACTGTACAGGGGACTGGGGACAACGGTGACATACAAACGTACAGATATAACTTCACTCTCACAGAATTGCAGCAAATCAACAGTTCTGTGACTAGTATCAGAAGTAAGAATGAAAAACTGTAACATTGAAGAATTATTCACCTATTGGTACAAAACAATAGATAACCCCGGGCCATATTTTCGTCCAGGTTCAGTTCGTATTATAGGTGAATATCAAACATTGATTGTAAACTCTACAAGTTGTCTACAAGCTAACATGGCTGGAGCAGCTTGGATCATGGAGCGTCGTTGTATGCTGTGTACATTGATATGTGTGTGCTTATGAAACTAACTCTTATATCCTCTTAGCTCGAAGACGATATACCAATTTTTACGGTGAACCCGGTCCTTACCTTGGCCCTCCTGGCCAGTTCGACCGTGAAGCATACAAACGATTACGGACCCCACAAATTTTGTTATTGTCACCGCTCTTATTCTTTGCGCCCGATACACATTTCATTGCCCTGCATGAACTCTTCTTCAATGGTGTCGCTAAAGCGGATTGGAGTGCTTTCATCCGGAAACTCAGTACTGAATGGCAAGATTTTGTCATCAATGTGAGACCAACACAATAAACTTCAGAGCTAGTCTAAAACATCTACAGGCTACCGTTTTGCTCAACGCTAACATCGCTTTCCTGGCCATTCAAAGCATTGATGATTCTAGTGTTGATAAGGGACGTTCACCTGCTCAGATAGCGAGCTATGTCTCAACAGTTGTGAGCGTCGGTAGTATCAGTCTTGGTTTACTTCTACTGCAGAAGAACCGTTACAAGAATCGTGTTTACACCACCTCAAAAGTAAGCCGTGTCTTCGATCACTTGGTTTAGCATTCAATTTGTTTTCTAGTCAGAGTTCCTCGGCATACAAGAGGACGGCTTAGGAGAGAAGCTCGGTCTCGAGACTTTGGCTATAATGTTCAGCTTACCTTGGGCTTTACTCATGTGGGCGTGAGTTTCCAAGTTACTTTATCTTTCAATGGTATAGTAACCCAAAATCCAGGATGATTTTTTTCCTGGCAGCATTCTGCCTCATGTGTTTCACTGCCTCCAGCTTATCGGTCCGAATGATCGTAGGCAGCCCATTGTTGATCGTCGGTATCCTCGTCTTCTGGTACCTCACGATATCACGCGAACGGTATGAGCTGCGATGGTATGTGCGGGCCCATGTCCATTTGGTCAATGCTTGGTACCGATTGTCCTGGGAACTGTCCACACACCTCCCGGCAAAGTTCAATATGGATTGGATGAAAAGAATGCTGCGGATCAGTTCAAACGATGTTGAGATGGCGCCAATGGGTTCATCTACAACGGCGTCACTGGATAATGATGAGGCGACGACATGTTCTCATGAAACGACGTCAATGAGCTCGTATGAAACGACGTCGGCTAGTTCACATGCGACGATAAGCTCATACGACACGGCATCGATGAGATCGCATGTGACGGATGTGGACGTAGTATAACTGTTGACTGGAAGGAGACAGAGTAGAAAGTCGCGTTGGTACCGTGGCAACGTCATGGTGCTTCGGTGTAGCACCCAGAGTATTTGTAGTCATGTTTCTTGAAGCCATAGACAAAATAGTGGGAGACCTTCGTCTCCCCGAGAATAGAAGATGCAAGGTTATAATGAGAAGCACCTCAAGTTCATGGTCCGCAACTCTTTCTGTATCGTGGAAGCGGTAGTACGGGACCAGCAGCAGATGGGAGTATACATGTCAGTCACCAGCGGGTACCGGAACACTTTTTAAGGAAAACAGTCGCCAATGGCTTCAACGAAAGTGGCCATCGAGTGATCCCCTTTCCCCATCTGAGTTTGGTACGCCCCGGGGCAGAGTTAAACGGGACATGTGGACTCTATGGACATAACACCTTCAACATGAGGGATGCATACGTCAATAGGATTATGAGGAGGGACATACATGCAAGCGTGGCGTGGTCGTCGCAGTATCTCTCCTCCAGGGTTACGTTCGAACGTAGTATATGTACACTATGGATATCAACTTGTGAACACGAAATGGCTTGAAACAAAGGCACAGCGCTGAAAAAACTATGCTTCCAAATGACTAAGACCCATCGCACGAATCGAACATGTGCACTGACTCTTGTGTCGTTGGACTACAGTGTGGATGGGTGCTCATTTCTTGAAACGGGGACGAGAGAGGCAGTATGTCACGAGTGTGAACGAAGAAGAATGAGAAAGCCCCAAGGGGAGTAGCGTGATGATGCAGACAATGTATCGTGGCAGAAATCCTGTCTGAGCCCTAGGCCTAGCGTAGTAAGGAGAGAGGGCAAAAACAGACTCTCCACATGTCTTGTCCTGCCAGAGAACACCTCCGGTATAAGAAGGGCGCAGAAAAGTTCCTTGGTCCTGCTGTACTATCCGTCGGGACCAAAAATGACATTCTGGGTCGACATTTCACCTCCAGGAGTCGAACGTAGATCCACTAGGCTATGTCCACGTGTGGGGAGCGGTGTGGATGACGTCGTAGTAGCTGCTCCTCGGAACACGTTTTTGGTGATGATTAACGTGTACAAGGAGACAAGTCGAGAGACATGCGATTCTTGTCCCGCCGGCCCTTCTCAATGCTCCATGCCGCGATTCCCAAACTTCTCCCCAAGCCAGGAAAAGGATGCGACGAGACTTGAGCCTGAACGTCCATCAAACTGGTCTCTGGGAAGAGGCAAGGAGAAGAATGTCGTTCCTGAGGAAGAATCATCTTCGAGAGAGCTGCACCCCAAGAGGGTATTCCAAGTCGAGATGCGAAGAACAATGTTCCAAACGTCGTGGCGCCCATAGACGTATAGCTCTCCCTGCAGACAACAATTTCAGAACAAGAGAAAAAGGGCTGATAAGCAGGGGACGTACACGAACAACCAGTCGTTGAGAACCACGTCCTCCTCGTCCTTCTCCATCTCCTCTTTGGTCGATGAAAGCATTTTCCAACTTGCTCTGGCATGACACGACGGTCGTAGGATAAGAGAGAAAGAAGTTGGAAAAAGAATCGCGTCCGAAAAGACGTCACTATAACCCCTGCACGAATAGAACGTGTCGGGTCTGCATTCCCATTTCACCATGTGGTGATTGGAAAGGGAGTTTTATGATTCGACAGCGTCTACATTCAAAGCTCCGAGTCCAAGCAATATATGAAGTAACGTGTATGCCCCGCGGGCCAAGAGTGTGATAATATTGTTCTACGCGACAAGAGCCACTGGCACCCTCAGGTACGGACCATTTCGTTCGATTCAAGCAACCCACTAAGAATTGATGAGGCATAGTCGGAGAGTGAAAGGAAGGACATGACATACCAAACATACGTCCCTGCCAATATCACCGTTGTTCAGCCTGTCAGAAATGGTTTGGTCCCATCGCGCGCATTCGAACTCGGTGCATTACGCACACCCAGTTATGCTACAACAAACCGGTAGGAAGACAATAAGTTCCCGCATCGAGGTCGTCGGGAAGAGTGCGACGACCAATGGGGCAAAAGGGAAGAGCTTTATCCCTGCTCGAAAGGACCTAGAGCTAAGCGATAAGGCAAGAGATGGTACGCGAACGAGAATGACGACGTGTTCGGGCTGGCAGGATGCTCCAGAGAAAATCAGTCGGTAGAGAAACCAAGCTCCTGGTCTCCATGGATGTCGTTTGTGGTATCCGTACCCACTCACACGCATCCTACCCCGTAGAAGCATAAGATGACTGAGAAGAGGTCGAAATGGGACGGAGAATCGAATGACACCCGCGCCGGGTGGGAAGGACTGATGCTGCTGATATCATAAGCATGTCAAACGAACTCTGAAAGTAAATCTCGTACCAAGGGGACCTGTGCTCTCTCTGCACCAATTCCATGCTCTACATCACTGGGACGTACACGCGTCTATAATGTGGGAGCTGCACCTTCTCAGCGAGTCGTTCTGAAGACGTTGATAGCGAGACGGGTCGAGACGGATGCAATTCTCGTCCTTTGCTGTCCCGACCCCTTCCCAATACATCTCCTTGCCGTCAGTCATGATCTTCTCTCAAGAGTCAAAGGTACAAGGGACAGATACTTGAGACTTGAACGGTCTCTGGGAAGAGGTGAACGAGTAGGACGGGAAGGGTGCTAATCCATAGACGAGGAAGGACACCATATTCGTGGAGAGCTGCGACCTCGAGCGAAAGCTGCTCTGAGTCGACGACTCATTTGGCAACAGAGAGGGAGATCTAAAAAATGGATTGATGAGTGGGCCGTACGCGAACAACTAGCAGCGAACGCACCAGTCGTTGGGATCCACACGCACTCCTTTTCCTAGCGCTGACAGCATGTCCTCTATGTCCAATGTCCATGGCAACGACGTGAGTAACAGTCATTATCAGAGTCGGTCTCGCTAGACACTCATGGAAGCAGGAACAAGGTTGGCCGGCATTCGGTCCGGCCACCGACCTTTTCCTCTTCGACCTTCCTTGTAGTTTTACTGTTCCAAGCGTTTGCTACCGACTGACTGGGGATCCATTGTAGATGGGGCCTTGACGATGGACCTTTCAACGACACAGAGCCTTCTTCCGACAGAATCAAAGTACCAGAAGTATGTTCCGACTTGCGCTGTGTTCAACCGTTCGATTCAGAGGAACGCCCTACGATCTATGAGCTCTCTACCTATGAACACTCTGTATAGCCCTTCTGACCGATGGCTACTCAACGATGCTGAACGTAAGGCCATTCCTCCGATAATTAGCTTAGTAGAGCTGAGAAACCATACCGCTAGATATACACCGTCGACGCTCTCCAAGAAATAGCGTCTAAATCTATCAACGCTCGGCCCTGCACCGCTGTCACCAACATTGCAGAAGGTATGTGCGGCGTCTCTTATAAGTTCCGCCCTAATTACCCCTTCGCTAGGCTCCTATAATAAAATCTTTCTCCTCGAATTTGACAACGCCTCGTGTGCGATAGCCTGCATTCCTTCATCCATCGTCCAAAATACACACTTGAGCACATGCAGCGAAGTCGCCACTACGCAAAATCGGGAGCTTGTACTTCAAGGAGGATATCAGCCCCAAGCTACAGGATCGACTGTTAGATCTGAGCAACGAGGATAGCCAGCGTCCAAGTGCCCAGAAATACCGAATTGGACCCATAGTTGACAGGGAGTGGTGGCGGGGGGAGCGGAGGAATATACAAGCCGATCGCGGTCCCTGTGCGTAAACATTCCAACTGGATCCATTTGAATCCCCTGCTCATTCCTTCACAAGGGCCTGACATAGCTTCATATATCACCACCGCTGCACGGCTCGCGCAGGAATCTCTCTCAGCATTGATACCAATTCACCCTTTGCTCGCTCCGACGTTCCCGCAATCCATTGACTCCTCGAAAAATGTATAGTCGTTGCTCCTCATCTGGCTCCTCTAGACTCCTCGTTATTGTCTCCGCTTCTCGCGCACCCTGACATGAACGCATCAAACATGCTTATTGAGAGCCCCGAGAAACCATCAATCACTTGCTTCCTCGACTGGCAGGATGCCATCGTCGCTCCTGTCTTCATGCAAACTTCAACACCAGCACTTCTCGCCTACACCAACGGCGTCTTCAAGCTTGACTCTGAAGGATCCGTACCACTTCTTCCGAACGACCTCGACCAGCTCCTCTCAAACGAGCAGGAATACCTTCGACTCCACCACAAGTTGCTACCCCGGTATCAGTTCTACCTTACCCAGCCAATGACGCTCGTCCCCATCCACGCTACTGCGTGGCGATATTCTCATCAGGAGGTTACAAGTGACCTTCTCCGATGCTGGACCGCTGAAGCTTCGTAATGCTCTCATAACCATTTCGGACTCCTGGTCAGAGTTCAGTACCATTCCTTGTCCCATCCATTTTTCGCCTGCTGAGCGCAAGGCTCATCACAAAGAGTCTCAGGGCCGTGCGCACTATCAGGATATGGAAAAGCTGTCGGATTGCCTGGTCCGATGGTCAGGGATGGGTATCTGATGATAGGTTTGACGAGGCGCGGAAGGCTATGGAGGTCGCGGCAAAACAGTGGGATGCGGAATGCGCGTTTCCCTTCCGAGACGGTTCTTGGTCCTTCTTTTTGAATTAGGATAACTATTTATTCGGCCTCAAATTTGGAACCTGCGGCCAGAAAATAAAGACTCTTCAGAAAGAACCTCGTGAGTTGACGAAAAAGATGGTTGGCAAAGGATCGCTTAGGTCATGTAATCCGTTCCATCGACATTTTATCAGTCGGTTTAAGTCGGCCACAAAGTCATATGCCGAGTCTCGTCGTCATGCTCCGAACCTGCATCGATGCTGCGCTCTCTCCCACCGACGGCTACCGTCCTCCCGACCACCATATGTAATGAGCACGACATCATGAGAGAAATGGCACAGCATTTCGCCCATATCAATCTTAAATATTCAGCGTTGAAGTGGTGATTTTCTAGTACAGCCTCTTACGCGACCTCGGGGAACGTCACCGTCAACGACCCATTTTCTCCATGATATGCGCGCTTCTCATACCGACACAGTGATGTCTAAGCACAAAGAACGTACATTTTTGTTCCACGGAAAGACAAACACGAACGAAGTGCATATTTCTGTATCGGTATCTTCCAGCCTCTAAGGCTCGTTTATCTTCTTTCTAGAATCAGCTAAAAAAAACCCGAGTCTCTCGCCAGTGTGCCACCAATTTCTCTACATGGCCGGCGCCTTCTTCAATATAGGCGCGATCTTGGTCGTTTCTTCTGTCAAGAATACCATCAGCTTCCTATAGGACGGCCCATATCTCATACGGAAGAACGGCTGCCACACAACGCGTGAGTAACCTATCGCTACTCGTTACGGACAGTACTCACCAATAGCTTGATAGCCGATTTCTTCTTTCCGTCCTCATCCGATTTCGCTAGCCTCTCCACCCATTCGTTCTTATCCACGCGCTCGAAGCTCACACCAGACCAATCCAACAAGAGTGCCTTTCCAATGCGCCTTCGTGTTGGGATTCACGATATGATACACAACCGTAGCGGGATTCTTCAGGTTCAACACGACCTCCACTATAGTCTTCCCGGCGAAATCTACAGGTAGCCACGAAGGGTTTTCGTCAACCACAGAAAGCGCGCCCACCAGTGAGGAGCTATACATAAGTAGAGTGAGTCTCTTTTGTTTTGAGCTGTAAGCAATCTGGTCTTACGATTACGCGTGCGTCGGTAGGCTCCGTTCGAGCAGTAATTTGGACTACCTTGGCGTTCCATTTATCAAGTAGTGCCAGCATCACGGTTTTGTGCCTATTCCCTACTACTTGAGTGCCGCCGCTTTGCAATTGTAGGTTATAATCTGCAAGTCTGGTAAAGTATCAATATCAGGGCCCCGGTCAAAGATGGAAAACAGACTTATTTCTCCACCGACGGATGCTCATATACCACCTAGCAAGGCAACTGTGAATTTTTCATCGTTCTGGAAGTAGAATGTTCTCTCTTACCTGTCTGTCCAAGGTTACGAGTTCTCAATTCGAGCTCCTTCTGTAAACTTTTCTGTGTCCTCGTCGCCTATAATATATAACGAGTCAACTCCAAATGCAAATAGGTCGACCTTTCTATCTAGCTTCGTCGAGCGACCGAGATCAAGGGCTTTAGCGATCGTAGCAAAGATGTACACTTCCAGCTCTTCCTGCGGTAGTGTCTTCTTCTCCGCCTCGACGTCCGTCTGGTCTAACAGGGCGTAGATGCTTTCTGAACGCTGGTTGATCATGATGTACCCAGTATGAAAACAAAAGTCGTACCCATGAGGTCCTTGAACTTTGCATAACACGCCCGTCGGACTATGCTCATCTTGGTGGTCGCCGGGATATGTGTTTCATACCTGTACGGCTCTTTCCATCAGTTTATGTCTTGCGAAATGGCATCGGACCAAGCCAAGGTACTCCTTGCTATATTTCCTCGTTGCTTCTTCAAAGAGAGAGACGAGGGGTAGTCAAGCGATTTCCTTGATGATGAAGTACGAGAGGTGAGAGATACCAGACACAGCCATTGGCTAAAATCAAAATACTCAGTATCCAAAAGAACAATTCTCTAAGTATCTATTTCGCCTCCAGGATTCGAACCTGGCACATGCGTGCAAACGCATTAGGTTACGTACATGTAGTTTATAGATACCGACTTGGACAAGTAAGGGCTCAAAGCAAAGGCACAGTGCCGCAAAACAACTACGTTCACATTTTCCAAGACCCACCACACGAATCGAACGTGTACACTGACTCTTGTGTCATTGGACTATACTGTGGATGGGATGTTTACTTCTGAGACGAACTATGCGGGACTGCGAGGAGGATAAGGGAGGCGTGCCGGAAGAAGAATGAGAAAACCAGAAGGTCGGGAGTAGTGTGGACGACGCGGACGATGTGCCGTAATTGAAACCCCTTCGGAGTCCTACGCCTAACGCGGCATGCACATAGTACGGGGAGTGTGTCAAAGACAAACTCTAAATGTGTCTTGTCCCGCAGTAGTAAAACGAAGGTAGACCGCAGATTGTTTTATCCACCAAAAAGAAGGGGTTGACGACTCAAATAACTGCATTTCACCTCCAGGAGTCGAACCTGGTACATCATACAGTTCCACTAAGCTACGGGAGTAGTCGTAGTAGCCGGCGTTTTTAGTAATGAGGGATGTTGCATGTGGCGGGAGGCAAAAGGTATGCGTTTCTCGCCCCGCTTGACTGCAGCTCGACTCTCCTTGTCGTCATTCTCGATCTTCTCCCCAGAGCCACAGGGGTGTGCCGCCAAAGGTGGAAGGGGAAAGGACGTGAGGAGACTTGAACGTTAACGTTTATCGTTGAACGACCATCAGGACGAGGCGAGCAGGGTAGGACGGGAAGAATGTTCGTTCTCTTGCTCATGCACGAGAAAGAACATAATATTCGGGGCCAGCTGCGCCTAGAAGGATGGCCTTTAAGCTGTTCCAAGTCTATGAATTCGGTAAAGGAGAGGAAGACTGGCGGATCTAGTAATAAAAATGGCTGATGAGCGAGTCGTACGCAATCAACCAGTGGCCGTCTGCGGTAAGACACTCTTCCCAATGGTGACCTCCTCCTTGCCATCCCAATGGGAGCATGAGTGGCACATTCGATAGCTCGTTGACACACAAGAGGACGAAGAAGAAACCGGTAAAAGTTATGTCAAACCATTCCATCAACCCCTGTACGAATCGAACGTATCAGGGCCGCGCTCCGACTCATCCATGCGGTAGTTAGAAGCTTGAATGGAAAAGAAGAGCTGATTCGAGTGCGATGTGCCGGGTCGGAGCCTTTCCTCTGAGCAACTTATGAATTCATCCGTACGTCGAGAGTGTGGTGGGATGAATTTGTTATTCGACGCAACCAGAGCCGTCCTCAGATACGGACCATGTCATTCAGCTCAAGCAATCCACTAAAAATTGATAAGTCCACGTCGGGGTGGGAGGGATGGCCCAACATACCAGATATCCATACGTTCACACTAACATCACCCTGTCCGTTTGTTCAGCCACTATCGGAAACGTAGTTGTCAAAAAGTTGAACATTCTGTCATGATTTCACCCCCAGGACTCGAACCTGGTGCATTACGCATACCCAATAGGCTACGATATACTGGTAGGCAAGACGGTGTGCCAGCAATCTCTGTCGGGTTCCCGTGTCTGGAGGAGTGTTATCCCTGCTCTAAAGATCTGGGATCTGAGAGCGAAGCCACAAGATGACGTGCCACAAACGAGTATTCGGACGAAGGATTCGGGCTCGCAGGATGCTCGAAGAAAGATCATTCTGTAACAGAAACCAAGCTCCTCGTCTCCAGGAGTGTCGTTTGTGTCATCCTACCCCACTGGCATTGCGTAGGTCAGACGGGCCTAGGCCAGATGTATACGATGTCTGAGAAGAGGGAAAACAGGTCGAAATGGATGGGGAATGTGTAAATCGGACAAGCGGAGGACGGAAGGCAGTGAACCTGGATGCTCATGAGTATGCCAAACGAACTCGGAAAGTAAGTCTTGTACCAAGCGGGATTTTGCTCTCTCTACACCAGTTTCACGCTCTATGCCGCTTGGACCTGTACGCCAGCACGAGCGTGGATGAGGTCGTGATACCTTCACCTCCGACTCGGCGTCGATACGAGCATGTCGTTTTCAGCGATGTCGATGGCATCCATGCGTGCACGTCAAGACACTAGTCGAGAGGGTCCTTTCCTGCCCCGCCACCTCCTCCCAATGCAGCTGGATCCTCCTTGCCGTCATTCGCGATCTTCTCACCAGAGCCAAAGGTGGAAGGGAAAAGAGAATTGAAGCTTGAACGTTGAACGACCATCAGGTCGGTCGAGGTGAACGAGTAGGACAGGAAGGATGATGTTCTCTTGATCCATGCACGAGGAAGGACGCCATATCCGTGGAAAGCTGTGAATTTGAGGACCTCGAAAGGTAATAAGCTGTCCCAGGTCGATGTGGAAGACAGTTTCGGCAAGAGAGAGTGGATGGCTATTATGTAAAGTTCAAGTTCGCCGGCATTCGGCCCGGTTACCGATCTAAACCTTTTCTCTTACCGTCTGTAGCTTCCAGTCTTCGTCTTCGACCTTTCTCGTAAGTTTATTTCAAGCTCTTGCTGCTGGTGCTGACTGGAGATATCTTGTAGATGAGGCTTTGATAACAGACCTCTCGACGATACAGAGACTTCGACATCCAAAACATTTACCTTGATGGTGTCGGTCGTCAAGTGCAGCGGGACTTGATCGTCACTCGCGGAACTGCCGATGCCAAGCCAATGTCCTGAGGTCGCCGCTATTGTTAAAACTAGAGGCACGACATCTATCGTCCGGCTGCCGGCACAAGATATCATATCGGCATCTCTAGTATTCTCACCAACGACGAAAACAACCAGCTGGTACAATAATGGTTCATCATGCCGTATTTTCTTGCACCTCTTCGACGTTGTGCCCTTTGAAGATCAGGGTATCTAAATAAAGCGACACTGGGAAGGTCTTTTCTGGACTCCGGAGAATGCTGAATTGCCTGGAGGTTTTACTGCAGCCACTTCGATTAGTTTCACATTCAAATTCATAGACTCTATCGACAACTTGGTCATGACTTCCCATGCACTCCGAAATGGCTGAAGAGCACCTATGTATACGACATAATCATCGTCAACCCACGCGACATAGGTACGCGAACCATATCATTGGCATCGCCTGCTTCCGAACACCTCCATTCATCCTATCAATCTTGAACGTCACCCTTATATCCTGTGTCTGCACCTCGACTACTTGCGCTCAAATTGAGGTGTTGTGAGAGAAGAAGATTGCACGCGCTAGATACGGATGTCTTGTTCGCAGACCACGTAAGCGACACGCCCTCTTCTTGAAGCCTCCCTGCTCTGCTGTTGACCTAGTCGTTTATGTAAATTCTCACCAGTTGCGTGCCCTGAGGACCTCGACCTTTGGTGATATCCATCGTAGACTTTCGGTGCTTCAGCGCGCGGCGTCTTACTATTTCCTACCGTGGACCCGGCGTTTACAAAAACCTGGCGCCAATCACTCTCTCATCACTGGCTGGTGATGTCGCTACGCGACAATGTATTGCAGCTTCGAGCGGCAATATGACCTGATCACTTTCGGTGATATCCAAAGAGGTAGAACAACATGCTCATTGTGGTTGATTGTACGCATCCAGACCAAGCTCGGAGAGGGTGTACACTCGGACTGAATGAAGAACACGTGGAAATCCTCCGATTCGATCTTGCAAAGCAGGTACGACAGAGGAAGGCGGTATATCACGCACGCAAGGATATGAGAACAACAACCCTTGCATCTTGCGTCTGTATCTTGACCTCCTCGCTGAACAGTAGCTCATGTTTCTCCTCCAATGGTTGCTGAAGGCCCTTCGGCGATTCACTTGTGGCCACACCGGAGCTCGCTCGCCTCTGAAGGTCATTCTGCTCCTCTCGCGCTTCTTCCGGCGTCTCTTCCAGCGCTTCTCGCATACTCGAGACGACGGAACACCTGATAAACACCCACAGCACATAGCCGAGCAGGTTTCGTATCTACCCCAAGGTACAGAGCCGACGAAGTGTACGATATCGCTTGTGGTCGATAGTGGTACAGACGAGCCCGTAATGGCTGTTGCGTGCCAAAGTTCTCTACCTAACGATTCACGGTCCTCCCACGATATAGCCCTGGTGTCTGTGGATAGCTGCTCCCAGACCGGCTTGACCGAAACTGATTTGAATCCATCGAACGGACATCCACTCCTCCACGGTTTTCGTCTTTCATCCATCACACGTTCGAGAGCTCCCTTTATTCGTCCGCCTGCTCCAATTTCTCACGATTATCTCAAGGTATCAGCAGTACAGTACACAACTCGGCCGCAGACGCACTTCAAAACTCATTGGATGTTCATTTGCCACCTGCCAGACCTACGTCTGGCCAGGGGGGACTGTCGTCCGGATTTGAAGAGCCACAGCCATCCACCGCCGCACAGCGTAGACAAAATCAAGATGGTGCTTCCAACTCTACATTGCAGGATGTGCATCCTCGTATCAAGGCTGTAATGCCTGATTATGCTAGAATATTTAGGCTTAGGTGTGTCCATTTCATGGTAATTTTTGCCTCCTCTTCTGACATGTTTCAGACAAAGGAAGCCGTACGAGCTAGACCCCCCACCGCTTGCTCCTCTGATGACTTCATTTTACCTGTACGCCTTTGTTTCTTTATAACTTTTAGTTCTCCAATACCATGTTTCCGTCCAGCCATGGTGTTCCCAGTGATTGGTCGTCGCACGTACATCCTCAGGGTCCTCGTTATTATGCACATGAAATAGTGTTTCACACATCAGCAAATACCTCGTCGCCATCCAGCGTCTTTCTGTTACAGGTTTTTACTGAAGCAGATATCGTTGTTCCAGGAGTGTTGTATGTGTTGACAGGTTTTCTAGATAATATTGTCAGTTACATATGTGCCAAGGGAATTAGTCTCCCACTCAAAGTCGACCTCTTTTTGGGCCTAAGATGGTTCCGAGACGGTACTGTGACCTGTGGATATTATTTTGCGGATCACGTTCATCGTTCTGTCTTTTGGCTGGATGATGTCGATGTCGGGGCATTGTCGATTAGCGGTGTGGTAACAACAGAACCATCCCATCTTGCCCATGCAATAGAAGCTCGATACTGGTCAGTCCTTCCAGTGTACGAGTCATCATTTTATCATATTGGGCTGACAGTGGTCAGGTTCCATCGCTACTTGTTTCCCGTGTGCCAGGAAATGACTAGTGATATAATTGAAGAGGTCAATGATTTTCTCATCAATTGTCTTGCAGGTAGGCTGTCAGGGCAAGATAAATAATACTTATTCTGACGAACTTTCCAGAGGTTTCGGACAAATCATATGCCAGATATGGCTTCACCCTGCCAGAATTGCAACGATATCTCAGTGTTGTGACTACTATCATGAGTAAGGATGAGATTCTGTAAGTACTGAAGAGTCACTCATCTATTATTTGTAAAAAAAAAATAGATAGCCCTGGGTCATATTATCGACCAGGTTCATTATGTGTTGTAGGTGAATATCAAACATTGATCGTAGACGGTTCACAAACTAACGTGGCTGGAGCAGCTAAGATCATGGAAAATTGTTGTATGTTGTGTACATTGATATGTGTGCGCTTATGAAATTAATTCTTACATCCTCCTAGCTCGGAACCGATATGTGGAGTTTTATGGTGAACCCGGTGCTTATCTTGGTCCTCCTGTCGAGCTTGACCGTGACATATACAAACGATTACGGACCCCGCTGATTTCGTTATTGTCGCCATTCTTATTCTTTGCACCCGATTCTCATCACATTGTCCTACATGAAATCTTTCACAATGGTCTCACTAAAGTGGATTGGAGTGCATTCATCCGGAAACTCAGTACGGAATGGCAAGAGTTTGTCATCAATGTGAGGACCAACACGAAAAACTCTAGAGCTAGTCTGACACATCTACAGGCTACTGTTTTACTCAACGCTAACATCGCCTTCCTGGGCATTCAGAGCATTGATGATTCTAGTGTTGATAAGGGACGTTCACCTGCTCAGATAGCGAGCTATGTCTCAACAGTTGTGAGCATTGGTAGTATAAGTCTAGGTTTACTTCTACTGCAGAAGAACCGTTACAAGGATCGTGTTTACACCACCTCAAAAGTAAGCCGTGTCTTCGAACACTTGATTTAGCATTTGATGTGTTTTCTAGTTCGAGTTCCTTGGCTTACAAGAAGGAGAGTCCGGAAGGAGGCTTGGTCTAGAGACTTTGGCTATCATGTACAGCTTACCTTGGGCTTTACTCATGTGGGCGTGAGTATTTCCAAGTTATTTTATCTTTCCAATGACATAATCTGAATCCAGGATGATTTTTTTCCTGGCAGCGTTCTGCCTTATGTGTTTCACCACCTCCAGCTTATCGGTCCGAATGATCGTAGGCAGCCCATTGTTTGCCATCGGTATTCTCATCTTCTGGCACCTCACAATATCGCGGGAACTGTATGAGCTGCGATGGTATGTGCGGGCCCATGTCCATTTGGTCAATGCTTGGTACCGATTGTCCTGGGAACTGTCCACACACCTCCCGGCAAAGTTCAATATGGATTGGATGAAAAGAATGCTGCGGATGAGTTCGAACGATGTTGAGATGGCGTCAATGGATTCATCTACAACGGCGTCACTGGATAATGATGAGGCGACGACATGTTCTCATGAAACGACGTCAATGAGCTCGTATGAAACGACGTCGGCTAGTTCACATGCGACGATAAGCTCGTACGACACGGCATCAATGAGATCGCATGTGACGGATGTGGACGTAGTATAACAGTTGACTGGAAGGAGACGGAGTAAAAAGTCGCGTTGGTACCGTGGCAACGTCATGGTGCTTCGGTGTAGCACCCAGAGTATTTGTAGTCATGTTTTTTGAAACCATAGACAAAATAGCGGGAGACCTTCGTCGATATTTCAGTCTACCTTTCCATGACCTTCGTCTCCTCGAGAATAGAAGATGCAAGGTAATAGTGAGAAGCACCTCAAGTTCATAGCCTGTAACTCTCTCTGTATCGTGGAAGTGGTAGTACGGTACCAGCAGCAGATGAGAGCATCTATGCCAGTCGCCAGTGGCCACCGGAACATTTTTTAAGGAAAACAGTCGCCGATGGCTTCAACGAAAGTGGCCATCGAGTGATCCCCTTTCCCCATGCCGAGTTTGGTACGCCCCGGGGCAGAGTTAAACGGGACATGTGGACTCTATGGACATAGTACCTTCAACATGAGGCATGCGTACGACAATAGGCGATACACTACGAGTGTGAATGAAGAATGAGAAAACCCGGACGGGAGTAGCGCAGTGACGCAGACAATGTATCTTGCTAGAAATCTTCTCTGAGACCTATGAGTCCTAGGCCTACTTCTCTCCCAAGCCAAAAGTAGAAAGAAAAAAGAATGCGGGGAGACTTGTGCTCGAACGTCCATCAAAACGGTCTCTAAGAAGACGCATCAGGGAGAATGACATTCCCGAGGAAGGATCATATCCGAGAGAGCTGCACCCCAAGAGGGTATTCCAAGTCGAGATGCGAAGAACAGCATCGTTGCCCATAGACGGGTAGCTCTCCCTGCAGAAGACAATTCCAGAACCGGAGAAAAAAGGGCTGATAAACGGGGGCCGTACATGAACAACCAACCGTTGAGAACCCCGTCCTCCTCGTCCTTCTTCCAGTGCTGGATTCCTTCTGCCCATCTCCTCTATGGTCGATGGAAGCGTATTCCAACTGGGTCTGGCATGACGCGACGGTCGCAGGATAAGAGGGAAAGAAGTTGGAAAAAGAATCGCGTCCGAAAAGACTCGTCCTTAACGTGTCATTTATGTCCAATGTCCATGGCAAAGGCGCGAGTAACAGAAATTATGAGAAATTCGAGTCAGTTTTGCTGGACATGGATGCAGGAACAAGGTTGGATGTTGACCGGCATTCGGCCCGGTCACCGACTTTCCGGGCCTTTTCTCCTAGTCACCGTCATGTAAGTATGCTCCGACTCGTGCCGTATTCAAACGTTTGAATCAAGAGAACTGCCCTACGATCTATGAGCTCTCTAGCTATGCACACTCTGTATAGCCCTTCTGGCCGATGGCTATACAACGACGCTGAACGTAAGGCCATTCCTCTAATATATGTGAATGAAAACTGGTGAAGTCTGTGTCGAGGAAAGAGGCAGGACAAACGTGCAAAATCATAACAAGCTGGTGGAATTCACCTCCAGGACTCGAACCTGGTGCGGTTGTGTGAACACGCTAGGCTACTGGGCGCAACTTATACATGCCGACCTGTAAACAAGAGAGCGGTCAAAACAAAGGTACAATGCCCTCAAAGTATCCACGACCATACAATCGAGTGCGTACATTGACTTTGGTCTCGTTAGACTTTAAGGTGGATGTAGTGGAGCGGAGCACTCACGGACAGCGATAACATTGGCAACGCCATAATCTCGCGAAGGATCTGAGGGTCTACGGAAAGAACAAGCAGAATAACCTGTGGATAGGCGAGTTGGAGCCTACATGTTGGCGTCTCTCCGAATTAAAAGTGGGCATCCTGCTCTTCTTCCGACCGCTTTCTGAAACCCACGGTCCCGATTTATTCATCACCGAACCTGGATACCATCCATAGTCCTGAAGCACTGAGCAGAAGACATAGTATCAATAAATCCCACGCTCGAGTAGGAAAAGCACAACCAAAATATACGCCATCAGCTAATTTCACCTCCAGGAGTCGAACCTGGTGCATCACACAAGACCAACTAAGCTGTATGTCCCGTGCCGAGAGTACTAGGGATGACGTCAACGAAGCATTGTCACAGGCATATGCCCAAGCCTGAACATCGAGCGCGTCGTCCTTGATACTGCGCCTTGTCCTGTGGCCCTTTCCCAACGATCTCCTCGTCTGTAACCTTCTCCCCGGAGCCTAAGGTGGACGGGGCGACAGTCAAAGAATTCATCAGACAACATAGCACACGCCCAACAGGCAAAAAGACAGACGAGGACCTCTACCACATGGAAAATGGGGCAGTAGAAAAGCCTATGACCAAAAATCCAACGCAGAATATGAACGTTACGTTCAAGCATTATCGATAACGTGGCAGTCAAAAATTAGAGTTTCTACAACATTTCACCCCCAGGAATCGAACCCGTTGCATTACGCACATCCACTGGGCTACGATGGACTGGTAGAGAAACAAATGACACCAGCCATCTCGTTCTGCATCGTAGAGAATAGAGGTCATCGGGAAGAGTCGGACGTTCGAAGGGAATAAACGTCTGAGCTCGCCATCTTCCCTATCCCGTCTCCGGACGGTGTCTTCGAATGGGCCGAGATCTCGAAGCAATACCGAAACTTCGACATTGAGGCCAAGCAGCCAAGCAAGAAAAAACGTTCTTCCATGGCGAGTTCACCTCCAGGACTCGAACCTGGTTCATCCGTGTATTAACCTACTAGGTCATGCCCAGGCGAGGGAGTAGCGGAGCGAGAGTGGGGTGAGGAGTCGAAGGAGACAGGAGAGGATTGTTCTCGACGGCGAACGAGGGATCGAGTTGATATTGTTGCGACCGGGCGGGTACTGAGCGAGACGAGGGTGCGAACCGGAATGGAGTCAATGGACAGATCAAAAATGGTGGGTGAGAGATGAAGTATATGCGTGAGATTGCACTTCGAGTGGGTGCGGTGGCACGCTGTTTGTTACGAATTTCCTTCGGAGTCCGATTGGGTAAGATACACGCGAAACTGAGTAGAGTATGGTGAAATGTTGACGATCAAGCGGAATCTAAAGCTGAACGGTGACAATCATAGAAGGTCCGAGGTCGCATTAGCACCTATAGATGTGCATAAGCGACTCCAAAAGCAGAATTCCCGTACCAAGATTTCTATGCCGAGTCTTCTGCTGAGCTATGCGGGACTTGCACCGAATTCAGGCCGTACGTATTATCCTTCCACTTGGGCCTACACCGGACTTTGCCCCGAAAAATCGATAGCTATTATAAGGCGGTTACACCCTATAAACGAATTATAATCACCGGATCACTTTGAAATAACCGCCTCTATATTATTCGCCTTTTAGACCACCTAATTCGTCAATATAAGCTGGATAATGTTCTTATATAGTCGGGCAATTATTCTACATATAGACAACAGGCTTATTGACTAGGTCATACTAAGAAGAATAAGCACCATGTATTGTGAACTCTACGCAACTATAATACACATGAGCTACAGACACTGGTTGATACCTACATCATCACCTCCCCATAAGAATCAAGACCGCCATCGAAGTCGGCACAGAAGCGACAGTCCCCCGGCGACTAGAAACACCAGAAAAAAAGTAGAATCAGCAGATATCAAATGCCAAGGACGAGAAAAGACATACCACCGCGCAAAATGGACTACGAGAATGCATGGCTGGGAGGCATTGAATGAGCTTGAATATTGGGCCGCCAAGGAAGAGCAGGATGTCCAACTGTTGAGATGTATCGATTAGGCGCATACAAGCATCTCACCAACACTTACCGTGACTGATTCCAGAGGGCGCCATGAGAGCATGACAGCTCTTGGGAATATCCCTATACTGTTACATTCGGCGGAATTCGTACATCTGCGTGGCATGGGCCTTTTTGAGCGCGCATATACTCAGTCAGGGATCAACCTGTTGCATCGACGAAGTCAGCTCGTATATCCAGAATCTCCCAAGAACTCACCTTCTCATGACCCGCTATCAATACCGCCAAGAATTGACTGTCTGTTGAGATCCCAGTCAGGAACCTCACGTTGTCACGGAGTCGCTCCCAGTGTATATCGACTCCATATCTTCGACTCTCCATCGGAGGGCAAGAACCGCTCTCGTATACCCCCTTAATCTTCGTCATCGCTGCTGCCGTGCTGCCCTAGTCATCGTAGAAGTTGTTCAAAAGCTGTTAAAGCCGTCACCAGTCACCGCCGATGTCGACACATACCAGAACTGTCTTCACCAGCATAAACCTACCGCTACTCCAAAAGACCTACAAGAATCATGAGGCAGTCAACTGGAAATACTGAAAGGCTTACCGTCTACATGCAATTTCCTGGCTCGTGGCGTGGCCGTGCTTCCTCTTGGAAATTGCTTCTTAGGGTTGGGTCTACTGTATCTGTGCATTCAATACGAGTGAAAATACCCGCAGTAGACGAGCGAGGGGACCCGGCGTGCATTCCAAGGCGGTCGAGGTAGAGGTCGAGGTAGAGGAGGGTAGAGGTGGTGGTTGTGGTCAAAGACGACGCGTGACGTGGCACATGGGCGCGGTTGCGGTCAAAGGTGACGCGTGACGCGGCAAATCGATACCCTAGGAAAAGCCATGACTTGAGAAAAATTGCGAAGTCGTACTCATAATTCACCAAGGATATCGGGAGATTACACCCTGTATTA
This sequence comes from Armillaria borealis, assembly GCA_030435635.1. Lineage (NCBI taxonomy): Eukaryota > Fungi > Basidiomycota > Agaricomycetes > Agaricales > Physalacriaceae > Armillaria > Armillaria borealis. The sequence goes on from JAUEPT010000097.1 coordinate 55,243, forward strand.
CGACAAATAACGGTAATGACAGTATAAGCTGAATACCGGTCGCTTATCCGGCGATTACAGCAAGTAAAAACAAAATAACCGCGGCCATTTTTTCGGGCCAAAGTCCGGTGCTACACGCATCCCGGACCTCAATACCAGCGAAGGCACGACCATCCTGCATTACCTCACAGCCGAGCTCAGATGAAACACAAATGCTTGCCATACTGCCGCGTCAATTGTGACTCGAAGGAGGAAAGAACGAGTAGTCGGATGATTTACATAAATCACACAGGTAAGATGATGACCGGTGACCGGTGACGGCTGAAAAAGATTGTGGTGCATTGGGAACGGCCGGTCTGTGTGGTAGTGAATAAGAAAGATATATGACACAGCCACTGACCACTGACCACTGGAACGTCACTACTCCGATGTCTGTTTTGCTGGCTCTCCAGACAATAACCACGACGAGAAAACTGAAGATATTAACATTGAAGAACTCCCATAAAGACCCATTGTCCAGTGTAATTAACCTAGGTTTCGTGCGCTACCCTACTGTCCACCTAAAAAAAGACACACTCAGTATCTACTATCTAATCTACTACTAAGTAGCTGCTAGCAATCAGTATCAAAACAAAAGTAGAATCAATTCAGTGACGACACCAGCAGGATTGGAACCTGCGCACTCAGAGAGTAACAGATAATGATAAAGATATTGCAATATGCATTATTCTAATCTGTCGCCTTAACCACTTGGCTATAGTGCCTCAACAAAGACTCTCTTGAATATTACATGACACTTTGAGATATCTTCTCTGCATCATCATCGAAAAGACGACTATGTAGTAGAAGCTGAAGAAATATATCGGTGCCAGATTGTATGAAATCATTCCACTCCTTGTTTCTTACACTGACTCGATCATAGAGATGAACCGTCGAACGCAACCCATGAGACGCGTATATAAATCCCGTGTCGATACCACCATCGCATAGAGGAACCCAAGAGCGACAACCCCGAAGACGTTCGAGCAAGCCTCGTTATGTACTCTTGATCGATACTGTTCGCTAATACCTCTTCTGTCGCACAAGAATCAGGTTCGCGTGCCCCATTTCGGTTTACTACGACGTGCAAAGACACGTTTACGAAAGCGTCATGTCTCGGTGCGGTCTCCAGCATGCTCTTGGGAACTTCAATGTCAGCATGAAAGGTGCCGTGCGTCTTCATCTGACGGAGGAATCTGCTTTCAATCCCGTGGAGAGATCCTGGGCTGAAGATGAGGTATATATCCAATTCTCTACCGGTATCTTCTCTATATCTTACACAGTTCAGGCTCTTCTATTCAGTTGATAAATCCAGTCTCTCGCCAGTGTGCCACCCATTTCGCCACAAGCTCCCTGTTGACCGCCGGTGCCTTCTTTAAAATGGGCGCGACCTTGGTCGTCTCCTCTGTCAAGAATACCATTGGCTTCCTATGGGACGGCCCGTATCTCATACGGAAGAACGGCTGCCATACAACGCGTGAGTAACCTATCGCCAATCTTTACGGACGCTACTCACCAGCAACTTGATGGTCGGGTTCTTCTTCCCGTCCTCATCCGACTTCGCTAGCCTCTCCACCCACTCGTTCTTATCCACGCGCTCGAAGCTCACACCGGAAGCTTCTAATCCACCAAGAATATCCTTCCAATGCGCCGACGTGTTGGGATTCACGATATGGTACACAGCCGTAGCGGGCTTCGTCGCGTTCAACACGACCTCCACTATACTCTTCCCGGCGAAATCTACAGGTAACCACGAGGGATTTTCGTCAACCACAGGAAGCGCGCCTACAGTATTCGCGCTTTTGAACATCAACGGCCACGCCTCCGTTTCATTCCAGACACCGCTTCAAAGGAGAAGGTCAGCATACACTCATTTCTCAATGCCGAAACCACCCACTGCACAGAATCCCCGACCATCTGGCCTATCCGCAGAACGGACACCGGTACCCCACTCTTCTCTGCCGCGCGCTCACACAGCTTCTCCACGACCCATTTGCTCTGCGCGTACCCCGTCCCCGCAGCTGTCGACAGTGAAGTGGAAAAGCCCTCTGAACACGTCGCGTCCCTCGATCCCTGTCTACAGCTGATGGACGAACTGAACGCGAACGACGCAGGCTCGGTGAAGGGCGATTCAAGGCACAAGTTGATTAGGTTCACCGCGCCACCGATGTGCGAGTCATAAGACTCGATGTTGAGTACGAAGTTGACGGGCCAGGCGTTCTGTTTGTGTGTCACAGTGAATATCACGACACAAAAGGAGGGCGAAGGTGTGACGTACGTGGATAACGTCCGTCACCTCGTCCCGTAGAGCGTTGTACTCTTCTTTCGTCAACCCGAGGAGAGGCTCGTTAGCGTTTGCTGCGTATGACGTGACCTTGGCTTCGTCGACAGAGACCTTTCGGGCAGTGACCGACTGTCTGATACGTTCCAGAGATTCGGCGTGAGACTTGGCACGGGACAAACAGACGACCTTTCGAACGGAAGAGGATGCTGTTAATTGAGAAAGAATATGGGCGCCGAGGGATCCCGTTGCGCCGGTGAGGAGCTATGCATGAGTAGAGTGAGTCTCTTTTGTTCTGAGGTGCAAGGAGTCTGGGCTTACGATTACGCGTGCGTCGGTAGGCTTCGGAGGAGCATTAGCTCTGGCTGTATGCGTACCTACCTCGGCACTCCATTTATCAAGCAATGTCAGCATCACGGCTTCGTGCCCACTGCCCACTACTTGAGTATGACCGCTCTGTAGTTGAAGGATATACCCGGCAAGTCTGGTAAAGTGTCAATAGCAGGGCCCCAGTCAGGGAAAACTGGACACACTTCTCCACCGACGGATGTTCATATACCACTAGTAGGCCAACTGTGAGTCTTTCATCCTTCTTGAAGTAGAACGTTCTCTCTTACCTGTCTGTCCAAGGCTATGAGTCCCCAACTCAAGCTCCTTCTGCAAACTATTTCGTATCCTCGTTGCCTGTAACGAGTCTACACCAAACGCGAAGAGATCTACTTTTCTATCGAGCTTCGCCGAGCGACTGGGACCAAGGACTTTAGCGATCGTAGCAAAGATGTACGCCTCCAGCTCCTCCCGCGGTAGCGTCTTCTTCTCCACTTCGACGTCGGTCTGGTCGAACCGGGCGTAGATGCTTTCTGAAAAATCGGTCGATCATGATGGATCCAGTATGAACGCGACTCGTACCTATGAGGTCCTTGAACTTTGTATAACACGCCGGTCGGAGTATGCTCATCTTGGTGGCCACCGGGATATGCGTACCATACCTGTACGGTTCTTTCTATCAGTTCCCGCCTCGTAAAACCGCATATGGACACGTACGGCAAGAACTCTACCATCTCGGGTAGCAACCGCGAATGCGTTGGTGCTTCTGCGTTGGCTTGCTCGATAACGGGCCAGACTTGGGACATGAGGTCTTCTCGAGAGAGACCCTCTTCATGTGCAAGGTCGGAGGGGAGGATTAGGCATCCTGTTTGGGGTTTTCCGGCCCCGAAGACGATGGCTGGGGAAGCGTTAGTGGGAAGGGGGCTAGGAAGAACACTGGCTTTACCTTCCGCGACGTATGGACTGTTTCCTCGGATACAGAGTTCCATGGGGACTGTCGCTCATCAGCAATGATAGGATGGCTAGTAAGATCCTTACCGGGGTTGGTCTTCTCTCCGAGGATATGGACGAGCGTATCATCAAGCCGTCCGATGTATTTGTACAAGTCCTTGCGCTCGGGATGTCGGAGGAATAGGTCCTTGGTCGCGTAGGATCCGTCCGGGCGGTTAGTCTCGATCTAGGAATGGCTAAAATGGCTTATCCCAATGTCGGGGAATGGCTTAGCAAACCTTGGGAGGATACCCGTCCTTGACGATAACTTCAAAGGTGTCGCCACCTTGTGGTTCCCAAACGAGGTAGTTGACTGAACCGGGGAGAGGGCGAGTCCAGTTCCAGAGTTTGTCGGTTGCGAAGTCGCGGTTGGAGTTCATCAGAGATCCGGTCTGCAATAGGTGAGCCGGGTTTATCGTTGGGTAGAACGATTCTTACCTCTGTTGTTCCGTAGATACTAAGCAAGTTCACTCCGGCTTGAATGAGCCTGTCACCGAGATCATCCTGGTTGCACAAAGGATGAAAAATGGAGGTGGGGGTGGACAAGTAAGGAGCCTACGGGGAGAGGAGCACCTGCATATCCGACGATATCGAAACTGGCTAGGGCATTGACGCCTTCAGGCGTTTCCGCGAGGAGCTACAATAATTGTCTTGAGCGCAAGCTCTATAGGAAGCCTGAAGGGAAATAAGACCTTAATGACATATGGTACAGCATAACATTGTCGCACAGGAGGAGAGACAGCGAGTACGGTACAGATGTTACTAGATGTTAGAGGTAGATGAGGCGGGAAGAGCGTCAGCGGTTGACCAGGATAGATACATCGGAATCTAATCGGGTAAGTCAGTTTTTGTCGATGAATCACAAAGCAGAGAAACTGACACAGCAAAGTGACCGTATCCATGGAACACGGGCAGAGTACTGAAACCTGGCTTGTTCTGGTTCAACGCGACATTCGCAATGAGACCATAGTGGGTAATGCGGACTGGTTTAGGGAACCCGGTCTAGGAATGAAAGGTCAAGATAGTGGAAAGCAGGAGGACAGGACTTACTGAGCCAGAAGAGTGCAGAATGACGGCAGGTCGTTTGCTCTCCTGTTCTGGTGTCAGGGTGGCTGGGAAGGGTTTGGTCTTGGTGCTCTCGACGCCGTCGGGACCCCACAAAGGGAAACGTTTATCTTCGACTAGCTCCACCGTGTATCCTTCGTTGCGAAGGAGCTTCTGCGCGTCGTGTGCTTCTTGGACGAATTTCGCGCCGTAGATAAGGTGGGTAGCGTTGGTGAGCTTGGTGAGATGCGCGACTGCTGGAACGGAGTTGTTCACTGAGAGAAGAAGGGCGGTCAGACCGAGCTTTGCGAGGGCCATCTCTAGGAAGGATTCGTCGATTGCTGTGCTTGTCAAGACAGCGATGGTCTGCACGGGAGGTACCTCGCCCAAGACCGTCTTTGGCGCGAGGCCAAGGGAAGAGTAGTACCATGCAAGGCGGTCAACGGCGGACTGGATTTGGGCAAATCTACACGAGTATCAGCGCGAGTCAAGAGAGAGAGAGAAATCAAAGGTACGTGAGCGAGCGTAATACTATGCCAGAACCGTCCTCAGGCGACCCCGTATAGATAGCAGGATCATTCGGCTGGTCTCGTGCACGGATTGCGATAAGTTCTGTGATGGATCTCGCTTTGAAGGTTACTGCGGGCATGGTGACAAGGGAAACGTATACCGCGGATGCTGCTGCTTCAAATACTGATGAGGGTTCTGCGGAAGGGGTTCCGGGACAGTAGCGGTCCGTATCCGGATCGTTTTACCGTCTTGACTGTCCTCTGATATGGAGTCGGAATAGGTTGGCAAAATCTAAATATAAGTAGGAGATGATCGCATTCGAATCGAGCACAGCCACATGCTGACCCTCTGCTCGGGGCCCTTCCCCACATTGTTTTTGGTCAGTTGGCCACCCATACTCCACATTTCAGGCCGGGCCGCCTAAGCATAGTTCGTACGTACGAAACGACATATAAATAGTCTCTTCGACGTTCCTGTCTTCCTAGGTTCGCTTCACTCTCTGACGTCTCAACCTTATCTCAACACTATGACTATCACAACAGTTCATACCACTCTCAATGAGCATGGGAGTGCTCCGCCCGACGAAAAACCACACATTCAGGAAATCGACGGACTGAAGTACGATTTCTCCTGGGCGGAACAAGTCGAAGTCGACGAAGATGTATCGCCCGGATTTTTTGGACGTCTCCTCAAGAAGAATCCTTCGACGGCATTTATTGCCGACGTTGCGAAGATGAATACCATGGAACTTGATCCCAAGGTCATCAGACGCTTGGAACGCAAGATCGATTTGCTTATTATTCCTGCTCTGGCTACGTGCTATATGGTAAGTTTCTGGCTTCCTGTCGTCTCTGGTCTGCTCATCAACCCGTTCCAGTTCTATTACATGTGAGCGGGAAAACAGGTCGCTCGTCGCATGTCCTCATTTCTCTACCTATTTTAGCGACAAGACTACTCTTTCGTACGCGGCTATCTTCGGAAGTAAGTGTCTTGTAGTTCTTACATACAGCTGCTGACGTTTCTTCCCAACAGTCCGCACCGACTTACATCTGGCAAAATCAGAATACGTGAGATCGCTTCGCTTGATGAGACCGGATAATCTTCTAACCGACTTCGCAGAGCTGGGTCTCCAGCATCTTCTACTGTGCGTAGCTATTTTTGTGCATTTTCGCAGTTCTTTACATTTCACGCTGCAGTTGGATGGCTCGCCTGGGCCCTACCTACCAATCTACTAATGCAGAAGTTTCCCCTTAACAAGTACCTCGCCGCCAATGTAAGCATCTTTTCCTAGTCGATGTCAGTTCCGTTTACCTGGCGAATCTGCCCCGCAGATATTCCTGTGGGGCGTTCTTCTTATGGCCCAAGCGGCTAGTCGGAACTTTACAGATCTTGCGGTGCTAAGGATATTGTCGGGTGCATTCGAAGCCACTGCCGACCCTTCATTCGTCCTCATCACAGCAACGTGGTACACACGGAAACAACAGCCGACGCGCATCGGTTACTGGTATATGTACGCAACCGTTTACGCCTCTGACGCCTTTCTTAATCTCTGACTTTTTCCATATCAGGGCTAACGGTTTTGGTATTGCCTTGGGTGGTCTGTTTGGGTATGGTATCGGCCAGGTATGTGCTTGTGACTCCTCACGAGAAATGACCCTAACGTCGAATTACTTCCAGATCAAAGGTAGGAGACCACCTGATCTGATTCCTGCAGGTGTTCAATACCTCGCTAATCATCTGATATATTGATAACAGGGTCTTTGCCCTCATGGAAATTCGAATTCATTATTATCGGCGCTATCTGTTCGCTGTGGGCCATCGTTTTGTGGATATTCGTTCCCGACTCGCCGTATCACACACATTGGTTCACCCGCACGGAGCGTCTGATGATAGTCAGTCGGAAACGTGATGACCAGAATTTGACTGATAATCGGGAGTAAGTCTCTTTCTAATCATTTACCCTTCTGCCCGAGGATGTTCATCATGACTGAATGTCAGATGGAAACCTAATCAAGTGTTGGAGGCAATCATCGACCCCAAAATTTATCTTTTCTTCTTGTTTGGATTTACGGCGAATGTTCCTAACGTGGGTAAATCAACACGAAGCGACTTCTCCGTCCTGACGCATAGCTCTAGGGAGGTACATCTAATTTTGGCACTCTGATTGTGCAAGGGTGCGCCTTTTTCGATTGACTCCTACACTTCTGATGAGTACCTCTCACCTAGATTCGGATTCAACACTCTTCAAACAACACTCATGCAAATTCCTTATGGCATTATCATATCCTCGATGTAATGGCCCTCCTTCTTTCTCCCACCCTTATCATTTACACCGGATTTTTTTAGCATCCTTATCGCGATATACATAAACTCCAGGCTGCCCAAAGGAAATAGAACGTGGCTCATGGCCGCTACTAACGTTCCCACAGTTGTTGGGTTCGCGATGATTGCCTGGTGCAAAGGCAAAGCCCCGCGACTTATCGGATACTGTAATCTCTCTTCTTGTTAGCGTGTACTCCTTGTTGACATGTGATAATAGGGATGACCGGCGCTTCCAACGCCACCTTCGTCCTAGGCCTATCTCTCGTCTCTGGAAACGTCGGCGGTCAAACCAAGCGTTCAATCGCCAGTGCTGCTATATTTTTAGGCGTCGCTACTGGGTACGTCAACTATCATACCTAGTGAGTTTCTAGAAATAACGTGGTAAGTATTTTAGGAACATCGTCGGTCCGTTCCTATTTATAGACTCAGAAGCACCCGGATACCTGACGGGTGTTGTTGGATGTATGGTTTCTCGGGCACTTGAGGTGAGTCAGCGTTGACGGATCTTCTTGGTCTGTTTTGTATAACCTCAGTGTACAGATTATCATCATCCTTATCCTCCGTGTGATATTCGTCATTTCTAACAAACGACGGGACCGTGCCGCAGCAGAGGGACGCGTCGAGTATGATCCCAACGTTACAGGACTGGAGGATATTACCGATTGGAAGAACCCGGCCTTCCGATACGTCGCTGTAAGTCTTCTCTTTTTCATTTCTGATCGGACTATTAAAAACAGACGATGTTCGCAGTGACGGAGTTAGATTGCGGCATCCCATTCAGTGTACTAATATTATCAGAATAATAATTCCTCTTCGTGGGACTCAGAGACGTAATCGTGCGATGTGTTTCGTCAAAACCCTACTTTGATTCTCACGCTGCAGAGCCTGCTTGCGAGACTCCAGACTCAGGCAATTCAGCTCACATAAAAGACTACAAATTACGACTGGCAACAACGAACGTCGAACACCGAAGACATGTGTAATGTAGGTGAAGCTCCTATCGCGGAGGAATTCTCAACAAGCTAGACTCCTTGTTTCTCCTTCCGTAGCATTCCCTTCAAATTGGATTCGACAAGGCAACTGATTGTCAAAGCTTGAACTTCGACAACTTCGATAGTCAAGATGTCGCCATCCAGCCCTCCTCAGGCCAGAAATCAATCCGACAGACCAATTTAAAACGTTTCAGGTTGCTTGAACTTGGCTATTGTTCTCAATCGTGCTCCTTGTTTAGCTTTCTTTGCACCATTGGATTACACCCTTTTCGTTTCGCAATCACAACAGACAATGAAAGACAGCTGGGAAAGCGGATTTGGATGACAAAAACCAGAAGAGAAGTTGAGCAATATATTTTGTGAGTCCATACTTCTCAGGCTGGTGGCCTCGACGCCCTGGCTGATGAAATGTCCCTGCAGGATTATTCACAAACTAGTCACCAACGAGCCAAAGCTCAGTCACTCGTCACTTTGATAAATGCACCTCATGTTCTCTCGTTGCTTTCCCTGCGAGGCCACTACACAGGGAGAGGAAACCCGTATCACTCACTGCACCAGTGGTTAACGTAAATGACAACAGGTATCCAGTACCTTCGCGCCAGTTGGAATTACAGACTACAGGCAGATATATGGTAAGTAGGAAGTATTCTACTATCTAATGGTCCATGGCTGATAAAACAGCTCATCATACCCTAAAGAACGGCGGTAACATAAGGAATGAAAAGACAAATCCCGGGGACTGATTAAACAACTCGCCTACGAAGGCGTTGCGCCCTTCTTACCCTCTGTCTGACCGGTTGGTTCTCGGCGTACACGCCTTTGCACCTGCCTTCGCACCTGCCTTCGAACTTTCTCTGATGCCTCTTCACGGGATCTGGCCGCTGGAACAACCCTTTACAGTCCCCACACTGAAACCTCGGGCACTGATGCTTATCTGCTAACAAGTGCCTTCGCATATCCCCTACATTCTTTGGACCGTGTCACACCAAAAATAAATGCATCGGACGACCGTGGACTCCTCTCTAGCTTTGGACTTCTTGGTAGCCTTGGACTGCTTTGCCGTCTTGGACTTCTTTACAGCCTTGGACTTCTTTGCCTCATTGGGCTCCTTGGGGTGAGCCGAATTCATATGATCAATAGCAGCGTTAACACTGTTAAATTCCTCCCGGCACTCTGGCTTCATGCAACGCACGTGCTGCGGGACATCGTGGAACGCATAGCGCTCGAGGGAGTTTTTGAAGTCCCCACTTTTGCTGCGCGGCTGTGTAACATCGGTGCGGTAGATCGTGATTCTCGTCAAGTCGGAGACTCGCCCACGTTTGCGACATCCTGACAAGGACTCGGGCTCCTCGTACTCAGACTCCTCGTACATGGGCTCCTCGGCATCAGAGTCCTCGTCGTCCGTGTTGGGAAGGGGTGACAGCGGAGAAGGTGGTGCTGAGTAAACTGGGCTCTGGCAGGGCAGATGTTCCGTCGCGAAGTCCACGAAATCAGGATCGAGATCGTAATCGGCGTCCTCGTCGCTGGGATCAGCCGGCTGAACGTCAGATTCCACAGAAGGGGCTGATATCACGGTCGCAACGTCTACCGGAGTCGTGGCTGACTGTGTCTGGCGGAAGAGGGGCAAAAACGTGTCGTACGTTGGGACCTGGTCAAGCGTGTGGAAGAGGTCAGTTTGGTAGCTGCCCACTGGCCAGAAGCCGTTCTGGTCTAGGCCAAGTACATGATCGGGGAAGAAGTTGACGCTGTCGGCGAGAGTGTCGGAACTGCCGAAGTGAAAGGGAGCAAGCTCGTAGAGCGAGTTGTAATCCTCCGTCGGTGGAAGGTACTGGGATTCGAGTGCGAAGAGAGCCATTGGACAAGTCGTATCAAACGAATGTGGCAGGCGGGAGAAGGAGGAGAGTTATCTTGGAACACGGAGGCGTTCAGCGGCAGGATTAAATAGTTCTTCAAGACATTATTTGTCTTGATTGAACGTTGAAGCTAAACTCGAGCATTGACTTTCCCATTGATCTAAATCGCATCCTGATTTGCGATGTGATCGAAGCTAGTGGTGGTTGAACAAAGAGTAGCGCCGAGTGTGATGGCAACCGTGCTCAATGGTGAAATTCCTAGAACCATTTTGTCATGCATACATTGTCTGGTGTCTTTCAAGCAACCGAGAGCCTAGTTACAATTTTAGATACCCGTTGATTCCTGCCTTCATTGCCTTTCTTGATCTAGTGCTGTGATTTTCAACGGATCCGAAACTGGAACAAAAATTTTGTAATTGCAATTTGCATGAGAATTCAGGATATTCCCTTTCAAAACCATAACTTTAAGCTACCTACGTGAATGTTGATGATATCGACGCAATTAGTAGTCGAAGAATGAAAAGACGATTTATCCATGGTAGTACGCATTGGCAAAGTCAGTGTGCCAACATCGGCAACTAGTAGCCTTAATGCGGTCATTGCGCGGTCACGTTTCAGTTGATCACAATATGATCGAGTAAGATATATAGATAGATAACCGGACAAGGTCCCAAAAAGGAACGCCGGGGTTCTGTGCCGCCACTAAACGTGTCACAGACTATAACACCCCATGCCGCTGTGATACCCTCAGTTGCGAGCCAAGGACGTCTCACGGGTTTAAAGTGTTATAGGGACAACTCGAAGGGAACATCATAAAAAACAAATATAGCACGATGCATTCTGCAGTAACACGCCCTATCCATCAACCATACATATATACATCCATACTCTCGTCGCGTTCACATGTTTCCTTCGGACGCAGCAGTATACAGACTGAGTGGCGATATATCTACCGGGTCACTACGGAAGATTTCAAATACATGATGAACAAATTGTGCAAGGAGAGGCTCGGCAGCAGGTAACTGCAGCAAGCAAGCCAGTCGGTCGTCGGTGCCAAGCCCATTCCACGCGAGTAAGTATTAGCCAATTATATGGGATTAGGTACCAAGGCACCTAAGTTTCACTCCCTCAGTTCTATTATAGTAAATATCTCATTTTTGTTTTCATCAGGTTCAATTCAGGTTCACCATATTAGGAACTAAACACTACTTGAGCAAGTCACACACGCCGAACCGGAGCGAGTCACCTATGACCTTAATTTAGAATGAAAAAAAATTGTACGCAGTAATATAAAGGCTCAAAACAAAGGACCCGTTGCGACCCGGGTCATTATTGTCCTGATTTAGCTCTAGATCACCCGCTATAGATTCGGCGGTGGACTACGTTATCTACGATGCACAGGCCATACATCTTCGACTCTGGACTCATTAGAAAACCAGGACTCCTGACGTCAAACCTTCAAGGTCAAGTTTGGTCTACATAAAAATCGGGCCATCATCATTTCCTCCTTCGAGGGCAGCAGAATGGTAAAATAATAGTTAAGGTATATCCAGGAACTCATATGCTCATGACCGAGGCTAAAGCACAAGTGTTGTTCCACAATCCTTCTTCGAAGTTTGTGCAGTAATTCGATCGATTTTCATTATTGTTGGACTGCCTTTGGCGTGAGGAGTCGGCTCCTAACGAAGTACATACCGTCATTTAATTGTAAAATTGCGCCTGACGAATCGATGAAATCTGGTTACTAAGGGTCATATGAAGACTTGAAAGGCACGATGTTATACTGAAGCTATGCTGATAAAGCTTCGATATCGGACCCAGGCTCCTTGTAAGCAACTACAAGGACGTACCCGAAGCACAAAATGTAGCGCTGTCTGAGGTGCGGCCTGATGATAACCTTTTTAATTTTAAAGTAGGTGGCTGCATAGTCAGAGCTCTCGCGATGATTGCTAGACCGTGCGGAGGCCCAATCTCGATATGGAGACGGAGGCTAAACCGCGACCAACTACAAAGACAATCTAGTGCTCCCACCGTTACTTTCAGTTCGAAAAGATCTATCAGTAATGACTGTCCTTCGGTAACCGGGCACGGAAGTTCTTTTTCGACATGGATTCTTGAAGTCGATTATTGGGGTTCGTCGTCGTCCACAAGCGCGGTTACGCTTCCTTTAGTCGCTGGAGGGTATTGCTCTTGGACGTGATGAGCAAACAGTGCCAAGTCATCAAAAGTGATCACACTCGCACAAAAGTGAGTAAACAAGAAAATTATCACCTTGCAAACGCGTCGATTTTCTGGTCGACGGTGGCCGGCCTTACGGAACTCTGTCGAACATGTTGCGACCTGAGACAAGCCTTGAGGACGAGAGGATTTAGGAAAGGGCACATACAAATTCCACGGTGGTTCCATCAGCCGCAATCCCCATTTGAAACTCTTCAGAGCTCTTCCTTCAAACCACCATGGTTCTTTCCTCGTCCTGCGATGAGCGCAATTCCCCTTCAGCTGTACATGCCGTACCTCACCCATACCCTTGAAATGTCGTTTTCGCCAGCCAATGCAGGCTCCAGAAGCTGTCCCCCGGCAGGGTCCGTATTGTGTCACATTTGTGGCCAAAGCCAAGATCCATTCGAGATCAGTATATCTTACTAGGCATCATGTTGGTGATTCTGGCCTCGGTTTGGCAACGAGAAGATCAGCATTTTCCAAAAAGCAACAGAACTGTGGGAGAGAAGAGGTACGGAGCTGTCGATAAGCGTGCTCCGATTTTCGCTCGAAATTTGCAAATGAAAGCAAGATCTTATCTTATCACGCTTTTTCGCTTTCTTCTCTTACCCTCACGTTCCCGTCGATTCTTTGCCACACAATGCCTAGCTTCAAGTTGCCACCAGACTTCAAAATGCCTGACCTCAGTACTCCAGTCGAGTTCCCCGTCGAACATTCGGAAACAAGCATGTCCAGACGTGAAATGGTGGACGCACTAATGGCCGGGGTTAACAATGAGCTAGTGCTGTGAGCGTTTCCACTTTTTAAGCTTGAAAAAAATGCTAACACCCACACCATCGCAGAGGCGACGCGAAAACCCTTTTCCGACAAGGAAAATATGCCGAATCTGCTGCTGCTGGCATCCAGGCGGCACGTAACCTTGTCGGGGAGAATTTTGCTCTTCCTAGGGTGGCAGGACACGACGATAGTGTGCGATGTAACCTTTACGAGTCATTTAACCCTCACGTTCGGCGATACTTGATGGCATGTTGCAATGGAGTAGCACAAGCCCTGGTTCATCAGAATAGACTCGAGGAGGTAAGTCTCAAAGAGCTTTACTTTGGATATTTACGATATTGTTGACCAGGCTTTGGCCTGGTACGAAGAAGTCGAGATCCTTCATCTACACTGCAGCTTCGAATCGCCAAAACCACTTTTCGGTAAGCTTCATACGCGAATTTTTTCTTCCCCTGCTCGAATTTCCACCAGACTGGAAAGACTTTCACTTTGATTTACCCGATATGACTCTCCAGCACACCATCGCCAAAACAGCCATGGCCGACATATATCTCCGACTTGGAAATACTGGCCGAGCGTCGTACACTCGATGGAGGTGCTTCACTATCTATCAACATATGCCGACCCCGCATCATTCTGGGGAGATCAAGGTCCTCAACAATGTACACTCCCTGGCAGACCTGCTGAAGCTCCGTCATCCGGATCCCTCTCGCACTCCAATCTTGGAGGTAACTGATCCGGGTTTGCAAGTCCGCGGTTCGTGGAAACGCCTCCACACTAAGGCAGGGAGTGGCATTGCGCCTCGCAGCAACTTCGCTAGCTTTATCTGGAAAGGTGGTCTTTCTCCTCGACTTGATACTACGACGTGGTCCTGACATTTCAATAAACGTAGGGAAATTGTACGTAGCTGGGGGCTATCAAGGCATCGCCATAGGACCTTATTACCGTGATATTTGGTGTCTGGATCTCACTGCACGCGACGGCTGGAAAGAACTCGCCAAATATCCTGTAGTCGAGCCCGAATACCGGTGTCTCATGCGAACCTGGACGATGAAGGTTTACAAGGACAAAGCGTACCTGTTCACGGGTAAAAGACAAGTCGATTTCTTTGACCTGGAGAAAGGCCAGTGGGGCTCAATCAGCACCACGTATGAGCGCACCACGGCGGACAAACGTGCCGGAATGGAAAACTGGCTATATCCCCACTCCATGGTGGACGATGCGTGCATGGAAATCGCGGACGGAAAACTATACGTATTCGGTGGGACGCACAACGACAACAAAGTTGGATGCAATCTTTTAGTGGCGCTCGACCTCGAGACCAAAAAGTGGCGCCGTCTAGGCGGACACCTTCATCCCAAGGCGGATCCTCTGGCCCCGGATCCACGGAAGACGGCGATGAGCTGGGTCAACAAAGAACAGGATCGGTTATTCATTTTGGGTGGTGAGGCAAATCGACCAGCAGCGACACGAGGAGACCCGGTATATGCAAACGACAGCTTCATCTTCGAGAACATGTGGAGCTGGCACATACCCACCGAGAAGTGGCGTAGGGAGCGTATGTCGGGCAACTTGCCCTCTGCACGATCTGAGGTTGCTCATGCTTTCGTAAGTGTCTGTGTAACAATCTTCTATTTCTCTTACGTTTTTGCATCAAGAACCCCGTCCTGAACAAGTTCTTACTCTTTGGAGGATATTCGACTGGCCAAGACACGATCGTTCTGTCAGATGAGCCCGGAGGTAGAGCCATGAGCTTCAAGTTCACTTACTTTGCCGACACGTTTATGTACGATCCCGCTCCGGTGACTGGTAATCCAGACGCAACACCAACCATGAAGGCGCCTAAATGGAAACACGTTCTCACAAGGGGATTTCCGACGTACAGGTACCTCATCCCGACCGCTCCGCGCTTCTGTGCTGATCAGCAAATGCCTTTAGATGCCAAGCTAACCTCATCGTTGATCCCGACAATGGCAAGACATACATGTTCGGCGGATACACCAACACGCAGCTCGTGCCGATGTGCAAGCAGAACCAGTCGCCGTATGTCAAGGCTTTCAACGACTTATGGCAGTTGAAACTCGATACCCCCGGAGGTGATTTTGCGGATGTCGATGTCGAAGAGGAAGCGTTGAACGCGAGGGCTGGGCCGTGGCGGAGGTGTTTCAACTGCGCATCAACAGGATATATACATAAATGCGGAGGTATGTTTTTCCAGCTTATTTTAATAAAGGAGGTTCTGATGGTCCACTGCAGGTTCTTGTGGAGGACGCGCGTACTTTTGTGGAAAGGAGTGTCTGAGAGAAGGCTGGAAGGCTCATAAAGAACGACATCGTTGTAGGAAAGCATAAGCATGTCTAAGCATCTTGGAAATGTTAGTATCTTTCAAAGTATACGTGATACTTGGGGTATCCGAATTATCTAGTATTAATATAAACTATATGGCAGTACGTAGTACTTTTCAGGGCGAATAAAGATATGTGATCCTTTCCAACATGTACGATCAACACAGTGCACGGTCGGTACTGACCATCCGTAGTACATTCTCTAAATAATGTTTCTGTTCCAAAAGTTGACGACGCCTCAAGCTGTATACTTGAGCCCTGCCCGCGTTGAGCATCCTGGTAACATGGAGGGCCCTCAGATCTGTGAGATCTGGGTCAAAGGTTGCGCCAAGTAAAAGACTAATATGTTCAACATCCGCCTCGATATGGAAAAGTCTATGGGCAATATCTTTTGGTTCTTGGCATGACGCCGAAGTGAAAAGACTGCATTTCGGACAGATCCGTTGCTCGTTGATGGATTCCCTGAAGCAGCGGTCGAAAAGCGAATTCAATGAGACGCTGGTTTGGTTTGACACTACAAGAATCTGGTTGGTTACAACATCGAGACAGGGGTAGGAAACGCTCAACTTATCAGAACGGAAGAAGGGAAAATGCTTGATTCGAAGAAGATGAAACGGTGAGCTGGAGTGGGAGAAATTCGTATCACCCTGCCTGGGGCGATTATAAGGAAATTTGAGAATAAGCCTAAGACCCTCGAGCTCGGGCCTCAGCGATCACCGCCTGACGTTTGAGAGAACAAAGGTACGCTGGGAGCAAACATTGTTCAGATGTGGTTGCATTCTCAAGGCCCAATACTGGCCTTTCCCATAGCTTGGACCCGGCTTTGCTGTCGACGTCTGACAGTTATGATGTAATCAGCGGCAATTTGAATTCCTCCCAACTCCTCACAAATACATCACGAACCGAACGGAATGTCGAATTTTTTATGCTTTCCTGTGTGGCTCATGCATCAAGACGTAACTTCGACATGCTAAAAACCTTAGTACGGGACCTTTGAACGCACACATTCGGTGGTCTGCTTGTGTAGTGAGTTTATATTGCAGTGTTACATGACTTATAGAGGGCGGTGCTGGGTTCACCACTACCTGTAAGACGTCTCCAAATTTACTCGATTGGAGCTTACTACCTCCAATAGACTTCAACATAACGTTCAGCGCCCCTTACACAAGGAGAGGTCATCCAGAACACTGTGAGGAACAATTCCTGGCCCCCAAGCAGCGTCATCTTTTATAGAATTTCGACATAAGTAAAAAGGGCTGTTCTCTCAAGCTGCGCTGAAGTATGAGGACTGTGTATACCCAGTGATCGCGGTCGTGGTAGAAAATGCTCCTTGGTGAGCAGCATCATTTTGAATCACTCTGCTTGGGCCCTGGTGGTACGTTCGTCGTTCGCTGGGTTTCACGTTGTAAGTGACGTTCAAATGCATCGATATCAGCTTCCCACACAATTCCTTTGCGGCGTCCAGGTTGCGTGATGTACAGTGACCTCTGATTGGTTGCTTTCCCAAGAACGTGTCAAAATTTCAAGAGCATTCAGCACCTGTTCAGTGTTACTGTGGATCCGAAAGCCTAGTCTCGTACTGGTCAGTTCTCAGCAGAAGAACTTAATGTGACTAGCCTCTTTCAACGGGTAAGTCACTGTATCTCGGAATTTTTCAATATTGACATGAGAATGTGATAGGTCGCGGGTCTGCCAGTCACAGAAGATGCAGGCGCCTATCGATTATTAAATCGATAGCATACGCGAGGCCGGGATCGAGGGTGCAACTAGAATCCACTTGGATCGTAGCCAGCGCATCTCTCGAAGTTCCTTTTCTCTGGCCTAGATCCTTCACGTTCATTGCCAGTTGTCGAAGCTCTCCGACACACATGCACACGGCATCACACGAACGGCGTTTACAGACTCAAGTAATTAAGTCTCGTGTCTGTTCAGGCGCCTCAAGGCCGTCGTGCATGTCATTCCTTAATTTTAAATGCCTTCTCTTCAGTCTGGTTCTGTGCTGCACTCCCTATACTCTCCTCCCCACGATCACTATGTCGAATACTGCCGCTCTCAGCTCTGTCTTCTTCCAAGACGAGCCTGAAGGCGAAATACGCACGATGACTCTGTCAGCCTGTATCTCTGCATTGGAGACAGCAGGTGAGACCGACAGAGTCAGTGTTGTTCGCCTGGAGCACATCAAGTACACCACCAACTGGCTTCACGAGGGCATCCTCGTCGAACTCCAGGAGGTGGACCCTGACACTGCAGCGCCTCGTAAAACTTATGCTCTTATCGATCGCGACGCTGAGCCCGCTCTCCCCAGCAAAACATACTTTTCTTCGTTGCGGTCCTACTTCAGCAAGGCTCGCGATGATGTAAAACTGTCCCGGAACAAAGGTTCATTCACCACTAGTTCAGATCAATACGCAGTTCAACGGTACATCGACTTTGCCACACATCCCTTGCCTTTTGTGCAACTTCTTGTCGCAGCCTCTACTGTGGCTGGAACCAAGCCCAAATACAATCCGCTCACTGCGCAGTGTTTTTGGTTCGCAGAATCCATCTGGAATGTTGTCATATTACATCTTCAGAAAGTTTGGTCTGATGACTGGGAAAAGGCTGCTGGTGGGAGCCTAGCAGTGTCACCAGGAGGACTCATACTCGCTCAGGAGATGTATGCAAAGTTTGAAGGAACGTGGACAAAATTTGAGGCAGAGATTCAGAAACGGCGACAGGTTAGACACCGTTAAATTGGCAGGTGACTCATCGGCTTACCTTGTCCTCACGCCAGGACCAAAGACAGAAAGAAAACAGAGCCGCTTATATGGAGGGTGTTTCGATAGGGCGCAAAGAGGCTGAACAAGAAAAGGAGGCTCTGCTGCATCAAATTGCTGCTCTCGAAGCACGTCTGAAGAACCAGACGCTGGAAGCAAATCCCTGGATTACTTTCACCCCTGTGCCGGACCTTTTTCATTGTATCTGGTAAATACGCTTGATTTTCTTGGGCTTGGCCATTATATCCGACGTTTTAGCTGCATATATATTGACTTCTACTTACCTTTAATCCAGTACCAAAGACTCTCA
This sequence comes from Armillaria borealis, assembly GCA_030435635.1. Classification (NCBI taxonomy): domain Eukaryota; kingdom Fungi; phylum Basidiomycota; class Agaricomycetes; order Agaricales; family Physalacriaceae; genus Armillaria; species Armillaria borealis. Next base: position 73,988 of record JAUEPT010000097.1, read on the forward strand.
GATTTCAGTGCCTATACCGTGTTTGTTGAAGTTCCGACACGAAGATCCTGCTGCTTGCCTGGAGCCGCCAGCCATGGTGATGTGCAATTGATAGGAGTTGAGAAGCTCTCAGTGTCGAACACCGCTTCGTCGCCTTAAGTGTACGGTTCAGGGGACGGGAGTACGCAACGCACATACCCGTTCAAATCACCAACGTGCAAAGAGAAGCATGGTTTTTCCACATTTTCGTCACTCATTGTAATCATACTGACTTGATGAATGTTATTAGGCAGCCTTCAAGTTGCGTTTGATATCAGATAATGTGAAACATTCTCGGCGAAGACGATATCTTACAATTGAAACTCCAGCACGCCGTTTGTATAGGAAACCATCACTACTAGTATTCTATGCCATGCTGATTGGAAAACCGTAGGCATCTCGTCTTGATCATCGAACTTGGGTGACGCTAGCGCTCTAGATCGAACGTCTTCTTCTTCTGATGCATCGCTTCACCTGATGATGTTCCAAACTTAGGCTGTTACCCCGCAGGCTGCTGAACATTTACTCTCCCTTTCTCTCAAGAAAATCAGTCCTCTGAGCGATCCCCTAGAGCTAACATAGCTCTCTTATCCAGATTACACCATTGCTTGACGACCACACATGCTACAAATTTCGTGTCTCCAGGTTCGTCATGGATGAGCTCTAGTCCACCCTCTCTTACGGGACGGGCTGTGCAGTTTTGATACTCCTGAATACGAATCACTGATGGAAGTGTGTACCACGCGCACGCGTCTCCAACCGCCATTTCAAGATCAACCACACGCACATCGAACGCGAAACACTTCAATTCTGCCAGATACCCACGTATATCAACTCGGCTCGTAAATTCATCTCATGACTATAAAGACGCTCGCGAAACGGTTTCATTTTTCCACGCCCTTCCTTTCCCACCTGCATCTTCGATGAAAGCCATTCTTTCCACGACACTCCTTCTCTCGGGACCTGCTTTGGTCCATGGCCTATGCCAGAAATATGTCGACGCCGCCACAACGGCTGCTGAAAATCTACAGTCTGCGTACTTTTCGGGTGGAACATATCCTTCCCAACCCGTCTGGATCAGTGCAGTAGACGCCTGGCATCTTCAGCGACGTGGGTTCTACCTTCCTTCTTGTTTGATCAAATATCAAGTGCATATCATTTAGTCGATGGGTTGACCGGAGCGTCCACTTATTCGGGTGTCATCAATACCGTCTTTACTAATTACGAGAACGAACTTCAAAATGGAGGCTCATACGACGATGTTCAATGGGTCTCGGTCGCGTACCTTTCGGCCGGGAACATAGACATGGCGAAGAAATATTATGATATTGCCAGTACGGCGGTTGATAGTTCCTACTGTGGCGGCGGATGTACGTTATCTCTTGGAGCATCCAACGATTGAACTGACACTTATCAAAAGTGTTTTGGAGCTCGGCAAGGGATTACAAAAATGCGATCGTGAGTGCCCAGGGCACACCTATCACGTAGGAGATATCTGACGAAACGCTAAAGACGAACGAGCTTTATTTGGCCACTTCCGGTTACCTCTATGATGTAACTCAAGATACCCAATACTTGACGAGTCTCAAGAACAGTATGTGCGCTTCCTTCCTTCCCAACAGCGAAAGTACTGAAAACCACATGTACGCAGCATGGGAATGGTTCAATGCTTCCGCCATGCGAGGTAGTAACGGCCTGTACAATGACGGTCTCTCGAAAGACGGTCTTTGCGCCAATAATGGCCAGACCCAATGGACCTATAACCAAGGCGTCGTTCTTGTCGGTTTAGGTTTCCTATTTAAATGTATGTGTATCCTCTGCTCAGAGCCTCCTTCGCTCTAAACCAACCTCTGTTCCAGATACCCACGACGAAAGTGCCATAAGCACAGCCTGGTCCATCATGGACGCGATCCTTGCCGACCTCGTCGACAACGGTGCCCTACGTGAATCCTGCGACAGCACCACCTCAACCACTTGCGACAATGACCAGGTCTCTTTCAAGGGAATTTTGGTCGAGTACATGGCATGGTTCCTCAGCATCACCGGTCGCGACAACGGCACCAAGTACTCGGATTTCATCAAGCTGCAGGCCGATAAAGTGTTGCAGAACGCAGTTGGTCCGGCGGGCTGGTACAGCAATCTCTGGTATGGTGCCAATGCTGATGGGGCGGTTTGGACGGCACCCTCACAGGGAGCTGCACTTGGCGCCTTTGTCGCTGCTGGAGCTCAGAGTTGCTAAAAGCTACTATAGCTCTAATGGACTGAATCATCGGCCATTACTTAAAAGTCACTGATTCCGAATTATCAAAAGCACGGAAGGCCAATTCATTGAGAGTAACTGATGCTAGTAAGATGCGGCCGAAAAAGAGGAAAAAGACTGGTAGGTTCTCGATCTGGAGCGGATACTATAAAGGTGAAGGAGAGACTTCCGTTATGGTTTCAACCCGAGACGCACAGTTTTCCATCAACACAATATAAGGCAATGGGTGGTTCAAAGCAAGGCACAACAGCCTTGAGCGAGGTCGTCTAATTTCACGGCGCTTCAGGACAACACCATGACTGGTCGAAGGCAATTTCACGACAAAAGAACAGTAGCGTCCAATTTCTAGCATTCAATAACGACCTCTGCTTTTCATTGTGAAGAGCACAGCCCTGGTTCCTTACATTGATAAAACAGGGCACTGAACCTCTGAGCCTCCGCATCCACTTGTGGGAGCGAGTGAGCGAGGAGAAAAACTGAGCAATTTTCTTTGTTATGCATTCTAGGAGCCAGGAAAGTCTGCAAGAAGTGTGATCATGAACATTGTGTGGATGCTTCGAAGTTTCACTCGGAGGTCCGACCACGAGTCGCAGTAACAACAGTGACGTCCGGCGTCCAATCCGCCTTTTACAGAGGTGCTGTTACAAGTTTCAATGCTGTCAGTTCTATGTTCTGATCAGATCTGAACTACTATACAGGTTTCCAAGTAGCACCTGGCGTGACTCGGAATATACCTAACTGATAATGGGAGGGTCTGGTAAGCCATCTTCTACAAATAGGCGAATGTCGATCCATTTGTGAAGTCTGCGTTCCCGCGCCCAGTCCCGAAGCTTGTCGAAATTGCGGCATGAATGTGCCTGGGAGCTGTATCCTACAACGGCCGAGAGCTCTTCGCTCCATTGCCAGACATTCACGGAGATATCCGCACTACACCTGAAGAACAATTTTAGTCGCAGTAACAAGTGTCGCCATGACGGCTCGCTCACATCAAAGACTGCCGAATCGCATCGACGCAATGGGAGACGTGTTCAGGGTTTGCATGGGGGTCATCAAAGTGGTCATTATAGAGAGCATGACGGACGACATGCTATCCAAAGACTGAGTTACCGTAAAAAGGGAAGCAGGTATCAGAATCCTACTCACCAGGCAATGGAGCTGATGGAAAACGTCCAACCCGGCAAGATAGTATCCGTCTTCACCGTAGATAGGATAAGTCTTATTTGGAAGAAGAGCGGCTTGGCTTTTTGGAATCTTCAAAAGTGTATCTGCAGTGGATAAACGAGGATTCGGAGTCGTGAAGGACGCTATTGATATAGATCACTAACGGTTGTAAAGATCGCCCCAAGCTCTATCTGCTTCGGCGTCGAAACCTTGGTATATTGTCTTTTCTTCTCGCCCGACGGTGAATACTTTCACTTCGTTCTCAAGAGCCTCTTGAGCAGGCGCTACCCAAAGGGCAACTAAGAAGGTTAATAGCATCAACTGATGTGATACTCACAATATAACAATGAACGATCCACAAAGATGGGCTGGCAGTCGTTGGTTCCGCGAAAGTTGATGATCAGTGAGAACGCCAGAAAAATAGCTTGCAGTAAGATGATCCCAATGTAGATCTTCTCGCGCCATTTCGAACGAGTCTGGCGAATCTTCCGTGTAGAGTACAGGCCATCGTCAGACGACACTAGTGGGACATAATCGAGCGATTCAGTACCCATCGTGAAGAAAACAGATTTTCCGGGGGAACAGGAAAGGACCTGCGGTATAATGTATCACAATCGTCCAGATACTGTTCTAGAGCATCTGAACTTGATTCCTCAAGGGAGGAAGCTGACCTGAGGTCACAAAAAGTCCGTGGTTGATTAGAACTGTCGAATACTGTGACAGATTGGCCGCTTCACGTAGCTAGTCCCAATCCTTGTGAGAATCTTTTGTAAGTTGAGGATATCATTGGTCAGAAGGAGTTCAACATTCGGCAATTAATTTCCATCTTCCCGCGCGTGTCCAGAGGCTGTCAGAGTATCGACTCTGCATCTAGTTCCTTGCTGATGATGAACACGCGGGCGCCACCCTACCCAAACCCAAACCCTACCACGATATTTTCATATTTGCGCGTAGATAGTCGTTTTAGGAGCGAGAAGTGCTATAGAACAATGCGAGAACGACACCAAGCAAGACCAGAGGACTGGAGCAGTGATTGGCTGGTGGCTGTGGAAAAATATCGGGGTCGGAATAACCAATTGCCGATAGTTCGATTTCAACTCCGCAGATTCCGCTGACTAAGTATCATGTGGGCAACGTGCATGGTCTCTTGACTCTTTGGTGGACGATACCTTGCGTTGGTGTCACCCATATCGGCGCTTTTCTCTTCAAGTTGGGGTCGAAAGAATTTCAGTTCGATGTCCAGAATATTCCAACGCGTCGGCAGCCTTCTTTTTTGACAGATCAATCGTGTATCCCATCCTTCAACTTGGGGTTCTTGCTGCGAGATTTATATCACTCTTGACATTGAACCACCTGAAAACCATTCCACGCCATTGTCCGTGGAGTTGCAGTATCTTGACCCGGTGCTCGATTAGGAGCCATACTCGCTATAAAAACCTCAGGTTACGATGAATCCATACCATTCCATTCATCCTGTTGGGAATCATGAAGTTCTCTGCTTTTGTGCCACTTCTATTCTTTGCCTTTGGAATGGCCAATGCAGGGATCATCATCGTACGTATACAGCTTTAATACTGATGCAGATGGCCTGCGCCTGGTTGACTACAATTCTTTAGCGTCCTCGTGTCGAAGTTGACTCCGCGTGATTCTAAACATTTCTTCTCCTTTAATAGTCGTCTAACAACATTACAAGATATGACAACGGTCTGAAGATCTCTGAGGTTTGTGCTGTGGATCAGTAAGTCTTCCAAGACGCCCACCCGCATTTTTGATTAACGATATCCCCGCGATAGCTATTACAAAGCATCCAATCTCACCGTTACTACATGTAGGCTCGTCAGAAGGACATCGACTCCGTAGAACCGTGAGTTCTCTCATTCTGACATTTACCAGCGAATGACTGATATGTTCACATCTGCTACTAGTTACCTCAATGGGCCGGATACTTATTGGGCCCGTGGTGTCGAGGTACGTCTATCTCCATTTCCTGCAGGTTATAGCCCCTCAGGCTCTAGTTTTGGACACTTCCAGGCTCGCCAGGAATCAACCTTGGAAGTATAGTTATATAAATATATTGGTCAAACAGCTGACTATATCATTGGCATAAACAGCTACACCAAAGGACCCGGCAGTCGTTTGGCGCGCGATGTAATGGCGAGTAAGCTCTCCTATGATATATTAACGGAGTAACCTTCCCCCCCTAGGCTCGCGACGACGATTTTGACTCCAGTTTAGCGTGAGTAATCTGATCGCCACAGTGGTCACCATCTGAATTAACATGTTAACTTGGACAGTTTTGCGAACGGGCGTGATTCTCGCTGGATACGCGATGTCGAGGTATTGCGCTCCATCCCACAGCTCGCAAAGCAAAGGTTGACCTTCGCCTTCCTAGACCCGTGAGGACGGTGTCGACTCCAATTTACCGTGAGTAAACTGATCACCGCAGCGGTTACCATCTGAATTAGCATGTTAAACATGACCTGGACAGTTTTGCGAACGGGCCTAGTTCTTTCTGGGTACGCAATGTCGAGGTATTGCGCTCCGTCCCACAGGCTCGTCAGGCAGAGGTTGATTCGGCTAATCCGTAAGTATTCGGCTGGTTAACGTCTAGGCACGATATCAACATGACTTTCCCAGATTCGGAAATGGTCCTGATACCTATTTCCGCGACTTGAAAGTTGAGGTGAGCACCTGCTTTCCAGGGCAGTCTCGCAAATGATCATAATGCGATCTATAGGCCCGCGAAGAGGAAGTAGACACCTCTGTCTCGTAAGTCGTTCCCTCTGGCCTGCACCCGAGTTTCACCGGTGGACCCTTGCCTAGGTTTAGTCGCGGGCCAACCAGTTATTGGGTCCGCAATGCGGAGGCAAGTAGCCTCCATTGGACTCTTATTAGAGTCACAGTAGTAACACATCACTGTAGGACGAATAGCTTTGGTTCGTCATAGACCAGCCTGACTAAGAGCAGGCAGCTAGGGAGCAAAGCAAGAAAGAAATACAGGAACCTATTTTTAAAAATGGCAAACACCGCAATAATGCGAAGCGCGTGAGGTGCAAAAGCCGATAGAAAGAAGACTCGTGAATGAGAGGAGCAGGGCACGCGATCCGATTACAAGCCTCGGACACGGCCGGTCGGGTGGCTATTCGACTGGTGCTGCCGCGCTTATGCCGACTCCGGCAATTGAGTCGGCTTCAGTCCATGATCAGCTCAAACACTATTTCGTTCCAAGCGAGGCGCTCGTAAGTCCTCTAGAATCAATGGCTGCTGATCTTTAAGTATCGGTAATAGTATGCTCTTCTGTGAGGTGTTAGAGGGTGTATCATCTGTTACAGCAACGATTACAGCTATTTGCATACTTGGTGATAGTCAACCGTGGTTTTGCGATGACTCGGAGAAAAGACGCATGGGACTTAAATCCGTCATAAACCAAGATTCTCTCTTAAACCGCCCGCGCCAGGCCCAGACCACCCTACCTCCTGTCACAAGTCCACAAAACCTACACTAGACAGACAACGAGACGCTTTCTTTGACAAGATGAGGATGGTATTTGCTCAAAACCTTGTTTACGACGAAGTTCAAACCACTCACAACTTAAGACGCACGTTTCTGCCAAGTTGCTGCCAAGCTGTATACAAACAGCTGTAAATATTCTATACGGCTTCCAGTCTTTCATCTTGCACTTTGCCTACCGAAGTTCCCTCGGAATGGACAAGGTCGTCTCCAAAGGATGCGGCGATTTCCTCTAGCGTCTTTCCCTTGGTTCTATGCAGAAAATAAATCTGCGCCGATATAGACAAAGGTTGAAGGACTTACTCAGGAAAGTACACGAATATTCCGACTGCAGCCACGAAGGTTGTCGCAACGAAGACGTCTGCCAGAATGTTGGGATCGATCTTGCTGGTCTAATGAAAAGACTTACAATCGAAGTCCGCACCGATGTTCGCGAAGGCCTATTGAGAAAGCAATTCAGTAACCAAAAGGGGTCAAAGTTCAAAACGACACAAACACTAGGACCCGCTTCCGTGAGGGCAACATTCCATACAAAGTGGGACGTTGATGCCAATCCCATGCTGCAACGGTGTGAATCACAATTCAACAGATCAAGGATCGAGGACTATGCATACGCACACTTTACTTCGTAAAAATACAGGGAGAACCTCGACACCATACAACCAAGTAGTACTATTAAGCCCAAGGTCTTTTGGCGGCAAATTCAGAGGAACTGATTGAAGTGTAAGGGTCAAGATACTCACAGTAGATGGCTGTAAACAAATAAATTCCGAGGACCGCCAATCCTTTTCCCACACTATTGTCGGATCCAGCGAAGTAGCGCGTCATCAAAGCAGAGTAAAGAAGATCCACGCATAAAGCAGAAGTGCCCCATCTCAGGAGTTTTACGCGGCCGAATCTATCTAAGAAATAGATCTTTTCATGGATTAAAACATGCGCACGGACGAGTAGTATAGATCATAACGACGGGGCTTACCGAGAATACATTCATGATGAGACCCACAGTCCCGTAGATGCCAGCCAGTAGGAGTACAGTTTGACCGGTGATGCCCAAATTCCTGTAAAGTGTTGTCTGGTAGTAGCCTGAAATTTCGCGTTATAGACCAAACCGTTGAAGTAATCAAGAAGCAATGATAAACTCACCAACAACATTGACTCCAGTCAAGGACGTCATGCTCTGCACGGCGACCGAGATAAGAATGCGTTTCTTATACTTAGACCAAGCTTCCGCAAAAGTTTTTACTTCTGTGGACTTCAAATTAGGATGGTAAGGCTGATCTAGGCTTTGAAATTTAGCTGAACATACTTTTTCGAAGAGTATTTGTTCTCGCATATCGTCAAATTCTTTGTGCAACTCTGCCTAGAAAGTTGTCTCAGCAGCGTGTAGGACTGAGAAGGGATGCCTCTCACACCGGAAAGATCACCGCGAATTTGAGTGAACGCCATACGTGCTTCATCATCGCGGCCTGAATTAATGAGCCATCTCGGGGACTCGGGGAGAAAGAATTGCAGGCCAAAGAAGAGGATGATCCCGGGAGGGATTTGAAGTGCCAACGGGAATCGCCACTGAAAAGATGTTGTAGTAGGAGCGTATCCGCAGGCAAAGCTAATGCAACGTGACAACGCGTTAAGGATACAGAATGGTCCAAAACTTACCCAACCCAGTTAGCTGATAATTACATGAGAATGACAGCTTAGTGAGGCTCAGAGGCCCTTACCGAGGAAAGTACCAACTCCTATCATATATCCTGAAAGGCCACCAATCAATCCACGGGACGCAGGAGGCCTAGCAATCAATATAAAGACCGACACGACAGACAGACATCAATACATACGCAATCTCGGAGTTGTATATAGGAACAGTGCCAACGAGACCTCCCCTATAGATGCATGCATTAGCAGAAACAAATCTCGGTGAATTTATGACCTTCATACACAGCAACACCAGTTAGTATTCGCCCTACGAGAAACATCGCATAGTTCTGAGCTGATGTTTGAATGATCGTTCCTACGGTGACCTGTGCCGGGCTATTAACGCTGGGTTGATGAATAAACAAGACCATCATACCACCATGCACAGCAGCTGCATATATCGTCTCCGACCTAGGAAATCCCCGAAAAGACTTTGCGTTATAGCTCCGGACAGCTTCACCGGCGATGTACAGTCGCAACTATAGCCCCAGTAGCTGCAGCATTCGGATTTCCCATGTCTATAAATACGTCAATGAAGATGACGAAAGAAAAAGAGGAGAGCCCACAATCTTTGAAGCTCTGATGGGCGATGCTTGTGGTAATGATTCCTGTATCATATCTACCATGTCGATCAGCTTTGGAAGACACTATAGTTGCCGAGAGGATAAGTCCACAGACCCAAAGAGAAACGATCCTATGGAACCGTGGACATAAGACTTGATGGAATACGTTGCAAAATAGTCATACCTAAGCCTGCGAAGGCCCCAAGCATGACGATGTAGCCATTCATATTGCGCGTCTGAGTGTACAAACACAATGATCAATGCCTTCTTTGTGTTATATTCCCCATCGCCAGATGAAATTAGACATAGCCGGCAGGTTCTGTGGGGTAAAGAATCCGAGAAGCATGTCCCATGGCAGGGCGATTAGGTCTCATGCCAAAGAACTCGTGGCGGGCGCCGGTTGAAGAGAACTCGACTCCTGAAAAAGCGATCACACAGTGGTGATGTTCGATACATGCAGAGTTGCCGTCGGCGTTTCAAGGAATAAGGCCAGAATTGCGCCGGTCACATCTAAGGTGACGCATCTGGACTCTGCAGTCGGAACCACCATTTGTTAAGGTAAAAATCGGACGAGTGCCTCGTGCACTCCAAATTTAGCCCGACCGGGTTCTGTGCCGGTATGGATGATATTTGAACATGCCCTAGTTCGAGAGGTAGCAGGTAGAAAAGGGATCTGGAACAAATGTTCGGTAAACGTTGACTGAGGCGACTAAGGACCGTCGAACGGATAACTGGAAAACTGGAAAACTGGATCGATCGGGTTACGTGACCTCTCCGGCCCGTTGACGGACCGCTTTGCCTATAGGCCTCATCAATCATGGCATCCCCAGGTTTCCCCTCTTGATCTCTGATCCCCGTTCCGAACCTAGTTTCCTCGATCACCGTGATTGTAGGGTAGGGTTCACCTTTGCCCTCTCATTGGACTGTCGTTAGCGAATTACAATCTTGCCATGCCATGCCATTGATTATTTTAGACGTACAAAAACTCTTATAGAGAGCGGAAACGAAAAGTATGAATGACACTCATCCGAAAGATCATTCATCCCTCGCTGCCAGCTTAACCTTCAAACGTAGCTGGGAGCCTTTCTCAATCTGTCCTTCAACTGTCGGGGTCATAACAAATGATGACTCCCTCCTAACTTCCTCGTTATCGTCAAGCGAAAACTCAAAGGTTCCCAAAAGTTCAATCATGAATGCATGTAATTCCATAACGCTGGCAGAATATGAGTACGCTTCCATAAGGGTTGAAAATATGCCAACGTACGCGAATCGCCACCCAATACACGATCGGGAGCCACCAGCAAATGTGAACCTTTGTCGTGTTGGATTTATAAACATAATGACGGTCAAAGGATATGCTTACAGGCTCGCATAAACGCCTAGAGCTGACTTCGTGTTCGGTACCGTATTACGCAACCATCGATCAGGATTGAAGACATCCGCGTCGTTGCCGAAGATTTCCTTGTTCCTATTTGGCAAGCGTTTCATTAATACATGGTTCTGAAGAGTGAAATAAGGTCATATCAACCTGTTGTACGCTGCAATAGAAGCAATAACCTGGGTCCCTTTTGGGATCGGCAGCTCATGCAGCACTTTCCCGAAGTAGTGGTGATAGGTGTGCTCAACGGGAGCACGTCATCTTGGCTGGCATATCTAAAAATGTTATACACCACAGGATGGTAGCGCAATGTCTCCTTCAAAGCGTTCATTAGCAGGGCTAATGGACATCATGCGAACGCAAGACTAACCTTGATCATCGCCGATAGGTAAGGCATCGACTCGAGATCAGTTGGCAAGAAGCTGCTATCACCACGTTCACGGACAGCCTGCTCCATAGCGCGTATTTCTTTACGAAGTCTGTCTTGCATTTCGGGCTTTCTACACATCTCCAGAAGTGCGAAGGATATAGAGTTAGCGGTCGTTTCGTGGCCAGCGAGTATGATCGTACTGGTGGCGAACACGATGAATAACAGCTCCAATGTATAACCAAGAAAACATACTTCATCTGAGCCAGTAACTCCCTTTGTTCCAATCGTTTTTGGGGATTTTCAGAAGCATTGGCTTTGACCAGCATGCTCATGATATCCCTACGGCCGTTGCCCTCGAGCAGGGCTTTGGACTTTTCCGTGACAAGTTCTTGAGCGAGTATGGTGGTTAGTTTATTTGTATTCTGTGCATGAGTAAGACGCGTGGTTCGGGAGTTGTCCATGATAAATCCCGCAAGGTTATATGGGAGGTTATCCATGATAGAGAGGGAAAGGATAGCGGGTTTCGTTGGTAAACCGAAAGTGTCGAACCTGAAGTGCGTCAATTGAGAGAGGGCATAAAAAAGAAAAAGAGCTTGTATTACATCAAATTGGTGTAGGCCTTGGCGAGCGGGTGATCCAGACTATCTAGGGCTCCGAATTGGTAGTCAAATGCGGCTGCGAATGCGATAAGTAAATATAATACGATGATACGGCCGTATCCTCATTCGCATTCACCTTCACCAATAGCATCTAGAGCTGCGCGGGAAACCCAAGGCGTCACATTGAGGGTAATTGATTGGTCACTGTTAAGTTCTATTGTTTCCTTCCACTTTTGGGCCATCTGGAAAGAAGGCGTGAATATATTATTATGAAAGAATCATGCAAGCACAAGTTAACCTTCTCAGCGCACGCAAAGAATATCGGAAAGAAAGATTTAGATTCTGGACCGCCGAATCCAGGGAGCATGACTTTACGATGGCGTCTGTGGTCGTCGCCTAAATATCCAAAGATTAAATGGATGACACATACATATATATTTACGAAAAGACTTGCCATCCACGACTGTGAGTCCGGGGCCAAGCAATGAACGGGATAGATGGCGTCGACCAATTACTTTAGGGTATCTATAACTCGCGGTGTGATAGATATATTGAAGTGCTTTGGGATCCGAGATGAAGAGACGATCTTCCTGGGAGAGATGGATTCAGACAGTTACGTTGTACAGTGAAGACCAGTTCTTACTCCCAAAGGCGCGCGAACGCGGAAGACATCTCCGTACATCGCCTGCCATTTGAAGTCGACCTGCAAAGGTTGGAGGCAGGAAGCCAGGAATTACAAACGACGCATACCTCGCCGGCTTGTGCCTGTAGAAGTTCTGGTAAGTTTCCTGGCAGGGTGACCGATTAGTTTACTGTACACACAAGGGAATGGGTGGTTACTTACCATATAGGAGTGATTTGGATACAGGTCCGGGAACCTGAGAAATAGAGATGCGCGACCATCGTTTGTATGTGAAATAGACAGTCGTAAAAACGACGACGAGGAGGAATCCTGCGAACATGATTATGAGGAAACTGGTCAGTTCCACCCAAAACAGATACCTTTAAAAGGCCTTTCAAGCAGCCGTTCCATCACGGAGAAGCCTGTGTCTGGATAAGACCTTGTACATGATAGGGCTAATAAAGATGATGCGGAGGGAATACCGTGACCCGCGTTGATAGCACAGAGGCCCGCATTCGTCGTGTGAGACAGGACAGCAAGGAATAATGGCTGCTTCGACCTACCACGTGGACAGTCAAATGACGAGAATCCCCCGCCCAATTGGTGGCACTAACGCCACCTGGTCGATGGGGGATTCGAATAGACGAAAGTGCCGTGAGTATCATTGACTGAGATACCGTTTTCCCTAGGCAAAACGGCAGAGGTGTTATTTAATTAGAAGGTATTGAAGAATTAGGCGCCTCACTATGCGAACAAAGAAGGTGATGGGAATGTATTCATTGTGTACCCTTCGGTTGGTATTTCATGAAAATGGGACTGTGGAGTCCTGTGAGATGAAGATAGAAATGGCACGACCGTAGACTGGTGAGCCTGTCTCTGGACACAAGCAACTTTCTGTCCACAGAGACGGTTACGAGTCAGTCTAGCACCACCGCTCTCAAGAGAATGTGGCTTAAAGTGATAAGCAGGAATTGTAGGCCACAGAAGCTACGAAGAGTAAGCCAAGCACATGAAGGAGTCACAGCTCTGACCAAAAGACCCGGAACTTGTCAAAGCGTGGGTGCTTAAACGTAAGTACTAGCCTGAATGCTAAGCGTTACGTTGGCCGGCGGTCGCGGGATGTCGCTACCTATCCAAAAATATAAAACAAAGATAAGAGAAAGGATTTGAACTTGGCGAGAAAAGAAAACCACAAAGGATAGCTCGGCCCGACATCCAGAAATGCATGTCCGGCAATTTCCGCCACTGGTTGTAACCGCCTACTCCAGTCTCCGCGAGACGTACGTCGTACGCAACCGTGCGATCACAACGGTACGAGCCTTTGTGGCCACAGCACATGGCCTGCCATGTTATTACTGTGGACACGGCCGTTCCTGATTGGGACCTTGTGCCCACACCATCTCGACATCGAAGAAATCACCTTTCTTTCCGCATTCTTACAGATAACCGGGGTGATGGTAAGCACTTAAAAAAATAAAAGCCGCGCTCATAGGTAGAGCATTCTCAATCTTAGACCTTTTGAGCTCCTGATGGTTACGCCCCAATACTTGCCACCCACTTCTCGAGCGATAAAGTACACAGTCAACTACCACAACACACCTCTGATTCGCCACCTCGGCGATCTATAAACATTGCTTTAGAGTGTCTTCTTTCCCTGGACTGAGGTCTCCAAGTGATAGCCACAAAGAGAGACTGATATCTTCTATCATAATACCGCTTTGGTCGGCTATCCACTGCGCGTGGTCGACCTAACTCTTACGATGCATTCGATCCTTGGGCAAGGAGGAGCGCCAGAAAGTCCTTCAATGCGGATGCTGCTGCTACTAAACGAAAACATCATCACCGGCGTCCTCTCTCTCATCGACCTGACCGAATTCGCTGCATCTCGTCCTTCCGTCACGTCATCTCGCACGCTTTTCCTTGTGGCTCTGGAGCTGTAGCTTTCCACAGCTGACAGAGCGCCTGGTTGGACAGGTTTCTCCTGTATGCGCGACATTCTCTGCATATTCTTTTATGGACAACAAGACACCATCGACTTGCCCAGCGTATTTCCATACGCTGCAATCATACAGGAGTTCGAAAGTAATGCTATGGCCATTGCGCGAGAATGCATCTTACGTGTCTTCTCGAGGCACATCGACCCGAGCTGAACGTTGTCAATCTCGGCGCGCATTATACTTTGATGACTTGTCTCACCGCCGCTTCACCGACTTCACGAATCACGTCAAGCATATCTAGACCACAGCGCGGTTCCCTGGACGGGATTTGTCTTACTTATCTCGCCTAACATCCCACTCTTCACGCGCTGATCCACGTCCAAAGATGCTTGATAGCCGGCGCTCTGTTTCTCGTCGAGCATGTCTGGGGCGACTTGCGCCACATGACGTTCACTGTGATACGATCTGCGCTCAGAGGCAAAAACTCCTTTTGAGGATGCAGGATACCCGAGGATACGCAAATCATGCCAGAGAATACTTCTCTCAGTTTCTGGATGAGATGGCCAAGTATACGGCTTTCGGTCGGCGTTGCAACATGTCGAAGATATCAGATCCGCAGAACGGAAGAAACTCGATGTCGGGCTTGCTCAAGACGATGTGTTGAACGCTTGGAATCGTCTGAAGGATGTCGTGGAAGAGAGGACTGGGCTGGAGCGAGAGTATGTCCGGGAAGATAAACGTTGCGCTAATACTTCGGTCTGTTCAACTCTTTTTCTTCGGTAAATTACTACCTCTTTGACTCCACCCCCCTCTTTGTTAGTGCGCAACCATGATCTATAGGACCCCAGTTCCGAGGAAGAATCTACTAGCAACGAACCTCTGTCTCGCACATACCTTTTCCCGGTGGTTCGAGTTTCCCAAAATGATGCTCCGAGCTTCTCGAAAGCTCGAGGCAAGAAGGATCCAGATTCGGATTCCAGACTCGGCGACGCGTCAGGGAACGATCACGTGGTATGCGTGACTCCCGCCTCGACACCCGATGGGTGTTAGGTGTTGTTTATCTTGGCCTGCACAAGCCAGGTGCACACACTTCAAGACTCTCACACACTTGATCACACAATATTGCGGGGCAGAGTGGACTGACGATATTGGGGACTATTCATAGAAAGTTCGAGAACGTTCTGCCGTTTACGAGGTGTCTCATGGTGTATTGGTCACCTGCAGCGGAAAGTTCGAGCTAAAATCTTGAGGGATATAAAAGAGCCTCGTCTTACCCGTCCTACATTCATCCAAACTTGAAGCGACGATGTCTGTCTACTACTACGAACCCTTCTACAACTTTGACCGTCTCCTCGATGCCTTTGGCAGTCGTCCTATTGGGCAACAGCTGACGGCTCCCAACGACCCTACGACGTCCGTGTTCAGGCCAAAGTAAGTCATCCTCATCATTTATGACATCATACCAATTCTGACTGCATTCCTGTAGAATGGACCTGCACGAGGATGCGACCAAGAACAGTGTGACCGCCACCTTTGAGCTGCCCGGCCTCAAGAAGGAGGACGTGCAGATCGACGTGCACGATGGCCGCCTCACCATATCTGGCGAGGTCAAGACTTCCTCTGAGCACGAGGAAGAAGGCTATGCTGTTCGTGAGCGCAAGTACGGCAAATTTTCGAGGATGTTGAGGCTTCCTCAGGGAGTCAAGGTAAGTTTTCTTTCTTCAAGGGTGTTCGTCGACTAAGATATCTTCTAGGAAGAGGAAATTAAAGCCTCATTTGAAAATGGTCTGTTGACGGTGACGTTCCCCAAGGCGGCACCTGAGACGGCGCCGAAGAAGATTACGATTTCTTGAACAAAAAGTTGATTTGAATGTTACGGTTACCGAATTCGAACGTTGTATCAGTAGTATGAATGGGAAATTGTATTTTTTAGTTGAATAATCACTGCAGCGATGATGATGACGATGGCGACAATGCAAAGTCAAGAGTGAGAAGTTCAGTCCGACGACTGCCGCCGTTGTGTTCCTCGTCCTCATCTTTGTCCCAGCTCCCCAGCCAAGGTGATGCCGACAGCTGAGGATCAGGTTTTTACACGTATACTGGGACTAGATGCGTACAAGCACGCACGGATGTACTCACGCTTATTAGAAGTATTAGCATACAGGATTTAGTCCTATCCAAGGATAAGGAAGGCTGCTTCGCAGCTTAACTATGTAGCAGCCGAGGGATGGTTTCATATAACAATAGTGGTGTGAAGAACAGAACCATTGGTCATCAAGCGGACAGCACCATTGCACTCCGAAGGGTCAACTATATTCAGTTCAGTCTTGACCTGACGATGCCTGGCACTCCACGAGCCCATGTACTTGCCATGTCTGCTCGAGATGATTGAGGATCACAGTGGCACCTCCGACGTGTCCAACGCCCCTTGAAAGGGGATGGGTGTGGATGTCTGCCACTGTTAGCCGTCAATGTCAGTGCCAACTTTTGATTCGTCGTATTGCTAATTGATCCTTACCCAGGATAAGGACAGCGAGCCATGGCGAAAGATGCTGCGCTTTACGTGCGTCTACCGGCGCTGTTTAAGAAGAGCTCACTGGCCATTAGATACGTAACTTCGCACGCCAATAACGGACGATATAGACGCGGGCTTCAATAGAAATAGTAATGAAATAGGGAGGGGGAAATGCGGGATCCGCGTTCCGCCGCCCTCAGCTTTAGAGCCATTATTCGATACACGTTGGCTGATGAAACTTCTATTAGTGAACTTTCAAACACGTTATTTAACGTTCAAGATAACCGTATTGGCCTTCTGTTGACTTACATTCCTGTCTTATTCCAGAGAAAGTCATTCATTAGAACTCCCTCATTCTGTTCTCGCTTGGTACATGTCCGAGGCATGACAGTACCCGGCGGCTGAAATCTGTCCAGTGTTTGCCAAGTCATCTTGCTGTGCTGGACTTGCTCACCATCATGTATGTAAGTAGCAAGCGACTTCGCAATGGATGCCAGAGGGCCATACGTACCAGGTATTCCTCTTGGTTCACTTCTAGCCTCATCCACCAGATTATATCTCAAGCCCATTAATAATAAATGTCTTCGACGTCCGTTTTTGCGGTATACGAAGGGATTGCGAAGGGAACGAAAAACCACAACTTTCTAAGATACCTCTTTCCGTCCTGAGAGGGATCTGGCCCCAGCAGTAAAGGAAGACACAGCGCTAGCGATCCAATCCAAAATCGGCATCGACCTGTATCAAAACAAAGAAAATGAGAAAGGATTGAAATTGGCCTCCGAGTCGAAAAGAAAACAAGAAAAGGTAGTTCGGCCCGACTCAACCGGAAACTTTGAAATTTGGAGTCGGCAATCCCCGGATCAGTGGTTGCCATCAATCTCGCCCCGCCCCTCTCCGTATTCGTACAGAGAATGTGGCGCTAAAGCTGAGCTGAGGATCGTATTTCGAGACTATGTACGTAGAAGCCATGGTGGTAAGACTAACGACCATTGTAGACAGGTGAAAACTTTCTCCACAAACATAAAAGCGAAATTGACGTACCGTTGGAAATGCTCACCAGTGCACACTGCATTCCTATCGTGTAACCCGCCGTCGCCGGAGCGCTCAGGACTTGCTTTCCACCCTTGATCGGGTACGGCAGCTCCGACCAGTAATAAGTATGGGCGAATCGACGCTATTGCAAATGTGTTGCTTTCCTTGACTGCTCCACCAAACAGCCCCTGCATACACTTTACAGTGGTGACCGGACTAAAACCCTTGTACCTCCTTTCTTCCATGGATGCTGGATTGTGGTGCGTGGCGAATTTGGTCGTTATTTTCTTCATCTCACATCTTCTGCAGGCAGAGAGCATGGTATGGAGGTCACTTTCAGCAGGCATTCAGCGGACTCACCGTATGAACAGGACCCAGATCGCTTCGTTATCGTTGCCCCCAGTATCTCCGGATACTAGGTCGGTGCTCACGACAAGGACATTCCTGACGGTGCTGCTCCCATCTTTTCTTTCCTACTATATTGCAGCACGTCTCGCGATAAGTGGCGGAGCGATTTCAACTCGAGTTGCCTTTCTCCCTGTAGCGCTCTATACCACATACAAATGCGCCACATCACTCGACCTTGCCCCTGGAGAAGAGAATGTGAGAAACAGGTGGTTTAACAATAATCTAGTGGTACGTCGCATCGCAACATTGGAAAGCTAGCGATCATTCCCTATGCTTAGATGGCTATGGCCTTATGCTCCTCACGTATCGTCACTTGGACCTTTGCACCTACGCCACCGCGTCGCCTGGACCTGTCTTCCCCTTCGTCGCCTCTCCAGCTCTGCCTAAGTTTTCGAGGATATGGCTGGAACTGGGGCATCCCGACAAGCCGTGCACCCCGAGAATGGCGCCCAACGAGCTCTGTCACGCGATTTGTTATCGCCACCAACCTATCCGTCCTCTTCCACACTATCTTGTTCGACATATTACTCATACACATCGAATACATCGCCCCAGGAACGTGGCAGTCCCCCTTAGGCGCACCCATCCTCCCACCCTCCAGTTACCCAAACCTCAAAACCACCTACATCTCTTTCCTCTCGTTTTTCCTCGTATACAGCTCCGTCCAGATCATCTACGACACCGCCACCCTCATCGGGGTCGCCATCTTCCGGCAACCACCCAGCGAATGGCCGCCTCTCTACGACAACGTCCTCCTCTCAACGTCCCTGGCACAGTTTTGGGGCCACAGATACCACCAAATCTTCCGGCAGACGTTTGCTGGGCCTTTTGCCCTCTTGCCGCTACCTGCGAATGTACAGCTAGTCGGAGCCTTCTCGATATCGGGCATATTTCACTGCTTCGGGCTGTGGGGGTATGGTAACGGAGTGCACTGGTGGCGGATGGGTGGGTTCTTCGTAGCCAATGTGTTGGGTATTGGGCTGGAGAGGGCGTGGTTATATCTCTTTGGGACGAAAGTCGGTGGGGTGGCCGGAAGGATATGGACGGTTATGTGGTTGGCTGGCTGGGGAAATTGGTTGTTCGACGAGTACTCGAGGGGGGGTATGATGTATCAAAGGATCTTATTGCGTTGTTAATAATGTACTGTTGAGATGACTATTCAACGATTAACATTCTACGACATCGGACCTTGCCGGTTGCTTCCTGGCGCAATGGTAGCGCGTTTGGCTTCGATTGTTGAATGTTACCAAAAGGTTGCAGGTTCGAGTCCTGCGATGGTCAATTCCTTTTTTTACTGAAAGTATTTGTTTTGGTGCTCTTGGGCCTTGGCCCTTCATTGTTCAACAATCAATCTCATCAATGTTCGACGGTACCGGAGTCGGGTGATTCAGCCCTCTGCCCCGAGCTGTACCATAAGCATTTAGGAAAGCGCTTATACTAGCTGTTACACGAACTAGCCTGGATGGGGACACTGGTTGCTTTTGAAGTGACCAAGATGGGGACTGGTCACTGGTCGCCGATTACACACATTTATTGACTAACTATATCACTTTGTTCGCGTTATAACTTATGAGCAGCCAAAATGCCAGTGTTTCTTTAGTTTATCATTGACAGACGAACGATACATACATATAGTAATGAGAGGATGAGGGGTGGTAGGTATGTATATCAATACATAGCAGTAAATGAAGTGAGCAAGTATGTAGCTCCTTGGATTGCATTCCCCCTAGGATCCAACGAGCCTCAAAATCCCCAATGTACCACTTCCATCATTATTACGACATAAGACTTCCTTAGCTGTCTGCTCCGGCCTTTGTCTGGCACAAGCTGGCACACCGATGCGAACGTTCAATCTGTCATAATGTGATAGATTTTGCTTCTTGTACCAGACAACATACACGAGCTACTAGTGCTACTCATGTCCATTTAGGATGGCGGGTCCAGCGAATTTGATATCGCCAGATGTAGTAGCCTACTAGTAGGCGGTCATTGCAGGAATCTGCCAGGATTAATTTCGTTAGGTGTCGGTGCTGCGTGCTTGCCTTGGCAGGAGGACACCGAGCAGGAAATGATAAGCGACGAGTAGGTCTACGATAATGATGATTGCGTATCAGACACTTTTCTTAGATATTTCATTCAAGTTGATATTAAATCAGAGGAACAGGAACCCTCGTCCATCTGGCGATGCGCAGGTCGTTCAGTCTCTCTAGTTCGTTTTCGTCAGGAATTTCGAACACGGATACCTTTTCGAACTTCAAGTGTACTCCCCCGACGGCCCGCATTTTCCCAGCTACCCAATGCCCATCCACGGTGCACCGTTGTAGTCCGGTGCTGGCTAACAGGTCATACGAGCCTTCAGGTATCGGGTACTGGTGGGTAGCGACGATTTGGATTGTGTGGCGCCTCCCTTGCCGATCTTTGACGATCAGCTCTCCAGGTCGCAATCCTCCTTTTGGGTCTCCCACAGCCAACCCTCGCACAGATCCACTGAGAAACCAGTGTCCATTATACTTGTCGACATTCGTCTTTTCATCCCAACGAACGTCATCGCAGCCGGTCGGAGTCATGTTCTTGGTAATGATCGACAGAACGTCCAAGTTCATGACTTGTTTCCATGTCGGTCTCCATGCTTTGTCTCCATTCCCAGGGTATGGGTATAAAAAGAGCAGCTCAGTACGATACGACTTTTGCATCGTATTCACAAGCGCCGTCCAGGCATCCTCAACAGACTGCGCCTCGTAGTACGCCGGTATGGTGCCCGACCTCAGAAGAAATGCGAGTCCGGCGACTTTGTCCACAGGATTCTGCGACACGCGGTCCTGCATCTGCGCTAGCGCATGAAATATATCAGAGGCACCAGCTGATCCAGTGCCGAGGTTCCTGAAACATCCCAATTTCCGGTAAAAGGTTCGTAGTCTCTCCGCTGCGTGATGATCCTCCTTGTCTATCTGCATGGTGCCGCTCCACGAAAGAGTGCCGTCCGTAACCCCACCAATCATCCTATTCGTACTAATCTCTTGTAGTGTCCAGGCGCGATTGAACCAACACCGATTACTTTCCAGGTTGTCTGTCCCGAAACTGAAAGGCAGGCCCAACCCGCTAAAATAATACACCACCCTCGCGGCCATGCCATAGACGTGTCCGATAGTAGGCACATCGAGTTTCCACTCTTCCTCGCGCAGATTCTCCCTCTGCCCGCCTTTTTGTCTTAAACAGAGGACATCCAACCACACATACTCCGCTCCCAGATTCAGCATCTCAATGCGAATGAGGTCCAGGTTGGCGCCTTTGGGGATGGGCACGGGCCATTGGTATTCGTTGATGGGCGTCAGCGCATCAAAACGATCGCTCTCGTCCATCCAAGCATGGGATATCGCCCAAAGCCGCTTCGGATATCGGATAACCCAGTACGGCACCACTCTATTGCTGTAGAGATCCCAGACACGTCGAGGGGGCATCTTTGGGTTAATTATCCGTGTATCGGGGAGCGCTTTCTGTCGCATTTCCTGGTCTTTCGTTTGGAGGATTTGCAAATTGTCTACTATAGTCCCAATGCCATGGTACCAAAATGGGCGAAGAAGGCCAAATGCGGTGCCAAAATCGCAATGCATTAAGTTGTAGACATCAAAAAGAGAAGATCGCGAACGGGTATCTTTTTTGGAAGTTCCGAGGATGCGGTTGAGTTCAATGAGAAGTTCAGGAGCGCCCAAATCGGCGCAGCGTCTATCGGCGTAATGGCGTGGTAGGACGGGATAAGATGTACAGGTATAGGTCCGTTGATTTGGAACTTGAATCGATGATACCACAAGGCCGGTCTCCGTATCAGCGGAGAGAGTGACTTTGTTTTGATATTCGAGAAGTCCCAGCTATACGTGCATTCGTTAAATATGGTGTATTGTCCTTTCGTTTGTTCCAGCCTACATACCGTTTTAGTTTGTCGACGTGTCTGCACTGTTTGAAAAAGCAGTTCTTCAGGGGATGATATACCTGAGCTGAAATGAGGACGTGAAATGAAAGTGGAGCAACTGTACATACCATTCAAGTCATCCATGCTTCAGTCGGTCAAGTGCAAAGTCGGAAGTCAGTCAATGAAAGGCGGGGTGGTATCGAGGTGCAATTGCACAGAGAGCGGGGTATTTATGGGTCCAGGACTGGAACGTATTACATGGCGGCGAACTAGTTGACAGCGTCTTAAATGGAATAGATTGTGAAGGGTATCCAATTGAGTGAGACCGTATCAGAAGCTGCGAGCGGCGTCTTCCCAACTAGCAATTACAAGGACTTGGGGACCGTATCCCGGGTATGAGAGGGAAAACAAGAGTTTATTGTCCAGCCAAAACAAAGCACGGATTCGCTGGCCCGAATAGGCCCGAATCCACGATACAAGGTCACTACGCAGCAAGTGAGGTACAATAGTGGGAAACGCCGAGATCACAGATCGTGAGGTAATATTGCTGCGATAATTACCATAGACTGTGTGGTAGAGAAGGGTAGAGATCCGTCGGCGCCGGGCGGGAACCGATTACATACACTATAGGGAGGATATGACCGTACTATTTTTGCCTTGGAGGGAAGTCGCTATTCGATTGCAGGACACTACATATGCGAGAAAACACCACAGTGATAGCTTGCCTCGATACGCGAGAACGCTGCAGTGACTGCTTCGAGGGGGTCGAATATGGACGAAGATGGTAGTGGTGGCAACACGGCTAAGAGATTGGTGGCTATGTGGGCCGCACATGGGTCGAATGAGGGTCGACCAAGTATGTCGCCAATCTGTTTTTCCTTGTTCTTTTCCATCTTCTCTCGCGCTGATATAATCTGAAACAGACGACACAACGGACCATGGACGCTTCTCAAGCCTCGTTCACCATAGATCTCACAACCAGAATTAAGTGCCGCAAGAAAATATATACGTTCTTGTGTAGGAGATCCCGGATATGCAGGTCTCTTGAGCTTTGGGAAAGCGGCGTAAAAGGGGGAATGAGAGATCGCTCTCAGCCTAACCACGTCCACGGTAAATGCAGTCACTAGTATCACGCCCGGCTGAGCTCTGCAAACGCATACACGATTGTCCAAGACGTCTGCAAAAGTGTCATCTGATTCGTATCATTCCACGGTGCATGGCTTGTCATGTCAGGGCTGTGGACCCGGCCATTCCGGATTGGGACTGTGCGCCGGTGCCAACATCAACCACAGGAAAGCGGACACAACTTACGGTACCAAAGCCGTAATCGTTGAAGATGCGTGTTTTGAGAAGGAATAACGAACTCAACTCGGAAACCGGATGATCCATGAGTATGACGCTCCAAGGGTAACATTATGTTGAGTTAAGTCTACCAGCTGGCACAGGGCGCACTGGGGAGAGATGACACAATTCTGACTGGTATAAACCAGTTGCTTGGGAACTAAACCAAGAGTTCGTCTTAACCAACCTCAGAGACAACGGAGATACTGTCCTCAGGAAGATTCTCATCACTGAAGATGCGCTCGACGTGCCTGTAATACGTTATTTATTACCTGTCTGCTCGTTTGCCGACGCACGCACCGTTACCCTAGATCATGCCGGAGCTACGAAACCACGCTTTAGCACGCGGCAATCGTTTATCCTAAAACACAGAAAAATCAGCGCGAGTAGTCCGGTCTCAAAGACGCATCTCACCCTTCGCACGAGTCCGCTAAGTTTTTCATCAAATAGAACGTAGGTGATGTGCTCAAAGGGAGGTGCTGCGATAGGAGGAGCCCGTAAAGCCTCGCCGGAAATGACCAGTCCCTGAAAGTTGAAGTTCTAGTGCATCCTTAATCTGTCAATTTTATAAAGCTCTAGGCAAGTACAAGTAAATCATAACAAGAAGAAAATAACTGCATTCGTCATACCCAATCTGACGCTCAAAATCTCGCTGGTAACGAGTCACTGGCTCCGGTGCCATAAAACAGAGACTTCGCACACCTCCTCAGTACGCAGTCATGTCTGAGTTCATATCAGTTTTTCGAAGGGCCACAGAGGAAGAGAGCTGGGAAATCATACAGGTGGTCTTCGTTTCGTCCTGTCCCAGTTGGAGAGCGATGGTACACAAAAGAGTCACCAAGGGAAGCGAGGTGCAGACGGCGTGATAAAATCATTGCGAGAGGTATGCAGAACGATAAGACTGGCAGACCGCTCTAACTCCCAAGTCTGTTTACCTCCAGGAACTCCATACCCGCGAAGCAGAAAGGCACCGGGCAGAGAGGTGGAAAAGAAGAGAAAGACGACCGGCTCCACCCGGCCCGCGTCCCTTCACTCTTCGAAATCACCCCACGGCCATCTCACATAATGGCTACCATTGCTTTCATCCTCTGATCTTCCTCCTGGACAATGACTTGCATTTTCTGATAATGCTATGACTCCCATTTTTGTGACCAATCCAGCCACTTGCAATATGTTTTGGATAGGCTGCGGTCACCTCTTCGTATAAAATCAGCGCCAATCGTGGCATTCGATGGCGAACAGCTACCCTGTGTACTCGGATGATCCGGCTTCTATGACCATGAAAATCCGACATGCGACTCCGTATAGGTTAGGCTTGCAAAGCAGAAACAGGCCTCTCAGGTACAGATACCGATTGATGGCGCACTGGTGAGCATTTCGTATCTTAGACTACTCCTATATTCTCAGTGGTTTAGTTCTCAAACACAAAAATCCATGTCTAAGATTCGCCCTCTTGTGGCCATCTTCAGGCGCCTCGCATCATGATGCCCACAAAACCCTTCGGAGGAGATAATTGGACCATCACAGCGCGTCTAACGCTCGCGCTTGTATATGTGCGAGAATTCTGGCTAGATGGTCTTGTTCAGACTCATACCATCACCCCAGAGGTAGGGCTTCATCGTCAACGCTCGCAGTCCTCTAAGCTGACAATCTGCATTGTCCATAGCTTTCTCCTGTGACATGAATACCACGTGCCTCGTCTGCGACATTCCAACTAGCACAAAATGTGCAAGATGCAAGAGCGTCTATTACTGCAGTAAGGCGCACATAGCGCAGGTGCGTCCTCCCCTTGGTTGTTTTGTGAAGACGATCTAAAGAGGACTTCGTATAGGACTGGCTTACTCACAAAGCATACTGCAAACGAGTCAGCGCAGCCGGAATAAACACCTTCGACGCTATTCTATTTGGTGCCAATGAAACTAAACCTCGGCTTATCAAACTTCCTTGGTCGTATGCTCCTCGTGATGTAGGCGATGCAAGCTGGCAGAAGCTGGATTACGAACCATGGTTTGACGGCAAAGATCACTGTATCCGCGCCATGTATGTTCAGAGGTTTGGATGCTTAAATGGACCACCCCTTGGTCGCACTCTTGTAGTGCTATACGACGATTACTTTTCGATCAACGGTTCCCCGATCAATCGGTGCATTCAGACCGTCACCCGAGGCAACGATGTGCACCCTTGGGCGGGGAACATCCTAGCTCTTAGGGAACAGGGAATGGCCTCAGATTTGTACAACGATGCAGTTATGGAGGAGGATTTGGCCCCGCTGATTCGGTATTTTGAGGATTATGGAAAGGGACAGGTTGGGGCTCGTTGATGTTCTTTTTTAGGTCTTTGCGTCTTGTTTATTCGTGGACATTGTCTGGCTCACAATGTATGTTGTAGTAGCGAGGATATACTACAAATTTTATTTATACCTTATATCCAGGACGGCCTGTGGGCCAGTTTCCAACGATGTATATTTTATGTATACCTATGCGAAACTGCATCTGTTCCTAACATAGTGTATGGAATATAGTGCCCATTTGAAGTCATTATGACACTGTCACCACAATGCCCGAGTTCGTGGGCTCAAGTGACTCAGGCCTTAAGATACAGAGTGAAATGAACAGCGTTTGGTTCCATCGTCTCTGTGTTCTATAATTATACGTACATTGAATATAATTCATTTCTTTCAGGATACTTGGTCTGATTACCGGACCTAAAGCCCTTGCTTTCCCTCTCCAAGAATGCCTGCCATATGAGCTTGTTCTTCCAACCTTTCTCCCTCCATGCGTTCAAACTTGCAGGAAACTCCTCCATCACTCCTGGAACTGTGCTATCATGCGCGATTAAGAGTAGGACATCTGGATGCGCGTCGAGCTTGGTCAACATGCGGAGCGTCTCGTTCGTCGTTGGTGCGTCCTAATACACTGACCGAGATGGATTTAGCAACATAGGGCTACGTGCAGGTGCGAAGTTTTAGATGAGGTGCTTGGAAAATGAGTCTCGTAAGGAGGAGCAGGCCGCATATCCCCCGTATGGTGGCAACGTCCCGGCCTAGAGGCTAGAAGAATGAACGTGGTTGGCGTTACACGTGCGAGAGCTAAGACATGTCCTGCGGGATGCTGTGAAGATTCTGAGATGAGGTTCGAGGAGGGTATAAAGCTAATACGCAACCTGGAGTATCCAGGATGTAAAGCTTCCGTCGCCGAAATAATCGAGGGCAGGAAGATCTGCGATGCGCAGCGATACCTTCGAAAAGGGTCACTTTTCGTCCGCTGAGGTCGCTGGTTAGGAATCTACGAGACGGTATATGGAAACGTAGACAAGATCTCTCTCGATTGATTTGGCGTTGGGGTCACTTGAATAAGTCTTGAGATCCGAACCAGGTCCAACGACAAACTC
Organism: Armillaria borealis; assembly: GCA_030435635.1. Lineage (NCBI taxonomy): Eukaryota > Fungi > Basidiomycota > Agaricomycetes > Agaricales > Physalacriaceae > Armillaria > Armillaria borealis. The sequence continues at coordinate 100,691 of JAUEPT010000097.1, forward strand.
GGTGGTCCGAGGGAATTTGGACATGTCACCTGTGGTTTCACAAATGGTTAATGTAAACGAAGGGTGCCATCAGCGCACCTGCATGGTCCAGATGGGTATGACTCAACGAAATATCCAGTCAGTGAGGACTAATAAAGAATAATGGATTACCCTTCGTGAGCTTCTCTGGGACATCCGTAGGCGCTTCTATCGTCTCCCTGACACTAAGTCCTCCTCGACTCCCGATATACCTATGCACGGCGGGAGACAGATTCTCAGAATCCTCGCGTGATACAAAGACATCCCTTTGTTGGATGCTCAACGAGAAACGCGTAAATGGGGCCTGAGAAAAACTCATGACCCTCAACAACCGGGGTAAAGAAGAGAGAAGCAAGGAGACATTTTAGCTGTCCGACGTTGAGCGCTTTTACTACGACTGTGGATGTCGAGGGTGGGATCATGGTGACGGACATTAGAGAAAGGCTGTATTATGTCCTTCCTATGAATCAGAGTTGGAGTCATGAGGACCATCACAGGGTTGCCGTTGGAGAGTTTATGTAGAATCTTTGGTAATTAGAGCCCCAAGACCGTGAGAAGACGCGGGAGAATGAACGGTTGACTTCGTTCATTGTTGGTCTTGGGTCCTTAGAAACGTGAATTGTTGCGGTCAGGTGTAGTGGCAGCGCTGGATGCCAGATGGTGTCTGGGTCATTCTCGCTTTTTGACCTGTCACCGAGCCATAGGATCCGAAGAGCTAGCATCACGACACGAGACCCGCATTCAACGAAGGGAAGAGCCCCCGGGACAGCTCCCAAGTTAGAATACCCGATGCAGTGAGATATACTATATCATCGACTATCGACATGAGAAAGTGGAAGGTTCAGCCAACAATTCGGCCCGGTTCTTGATGCCAGAAAGAAGGTTCAAGTTGGATCGTACGTAAACCGGGTGTTCGAATACGCGTCTGGCTTTTATGATATCAACGATAGCGATAAGGTGAGCGCGCATGTTTTTCGGCCTTATTATGAGTCTCTGCTAGCGTTTGTTGATCCTTGACTGCAGACGTGCATGGTTGTGACTAGCTGTAAAATCAGAATCCACATCGATATCAGATGATTGCGAAAAGAAGTAAACGTAAAGCCAGACTCCAACTGGGAGGGTCCCACCAGGGAAATGGATTACGACTTTTTCAGTTTTCGATCCCAGTAGTACGTTTAGCGGTCAGGGCGATCCCTCTGGGACCATTTCCGATTGTCGCCCGGTGAACAGCTGAGTACGAAGGGAGTTCCGCGCACATTCCGATGCCAGCACCACCGGTAAGTCCTTCAAGAATTCAAGATCTACTGAATCTGTTTCGTCCCAGAATACAGCAATCGTGGAAAAAATCATGTTCCGGACATCAGAATCAGGCCAAGAAACAGAGAGAGAAAAAACTAAGAAAACGTAAAGCCTTCAAGCTGATATGAAGAGCTTCAGATGGAAACCGATGGAAACTGCGAACGCAGAGTCAGACACGAGGTTTGACTCATGACGTTGAGGCCGCAACACTATTTATATAGCCGAAAGGGCAAATTTTTCTTTCAGCCTAATGGATCCTTGCCCACCCACCGAGGAGACTGGCCTTCTCACCCCTACCTCCACCTCTACTCTTTCCTCCCAAAAGCGACGCTCACGACCCGCGACACCGTTACCGCACCTGCAGATATGGATAGTCCTGGTTCTGCAGATATGCGAACCGATAACAAGCCAGAGTATCTACCCTTACATCAACCAGGTGCGTCGTCCCAGCGCACCATGGCTTGCTAGTGACTGACTTTTGCCCTGTAGCTGGTGAGTGAACTGGATATCACTGGGGGGGACGATAGGCGGGTCGGATATTACGCTGGCTTGATCGTATGTCTCGCTTTTGTTTTCGCGTCCATCTGCCAAGGCTCAGCGAGGACACCTGTAGGAATCTCTCTTCTTCGCGACCGAAGCTATAACAGTTCTCCATTGGAGTCGGTTCTCCGACACCGTAGGGCGGAAGCCCGTCCTGATGATTGGACTGGTCGGGTCCGCCATCTCAATGCTATCATTCGGTGTGTCAAGAACTTTCTGGGCACTGGTGATTAGTCGCTGTGTCACCGGGTTGCTGAACGGGAACATCGGTACGCGATTCTCGCTTCTCGACACTGAACATGAATGAAACTTTCTTGGACAGGCGTCATGAAAAGCGTCATGGGCGACTTGACCGACCCGTCTAATCGCGCGGAAGGATTCGCACTTATGCCTGTCGTATGGTCTTTTGGGGCGACGATGGGGTAGGTACATCTTCGTAAATTGATCACAACATTAACTAAAAAACACCCGCAGCCCTCTTATCGGCGGTACATTCGCACGTCCCCACGAACGATTTCCCGAAATCTTCTCAGGCGCCTTTTGGGAACAATATCCCTACTTTCTCCCATGTCTCGTCTCCTCATTCTTCGTCTTCCTGGCCTTCTTAATAACACTTGTCTTATTCAAAGAGGTCAGAGCGTATAATCTACCAACTCTATCCATCACTAACTCGCTCCTCTCCAGACTGTACCAAAACACCGCCGTCGTTCCCGGTCCTACGACTCGATAGAAACCCAAAACTCTTCGAAAAAGCGTAACGAGCCTGTCCCGCTCCGTGGGTTGCTCATCTTTCCCGTTTTAATTTCCGTGGCGAACTACGTCACACTTGCCTTCCTCAATATCGCTTTCAACGCGCTCTTTCCTCTCTTTCTCGCTATGCCACCTTCCATAGGTGGCTTGGGCATGCCTCCCTGGACTATTGGCTATATCATGGGCGTCTACGGCGCCTCTACCGGTATCTTCCAATTTTTCTTCTTCGCCAAGATAGTCAGAGGGCTAGGCGAACGCCGGGTGTTCATCAACGGCATGCTCGCGTTTCCCCTCATGTTTGCGCTCTTCCCTATCATCAGCGTCTGCGGAGGTACGCCCTGGATATGGGTAGGCATAGCATGCATAATCATGTTGTCCATCATCATGGACATGTCGTATGGCGCGATATTCATGTTCATTACCGCTTCTGCGCCGAGTAAAGCGTCCTTAGGCGCGACGAACGGGCTTTCGCAGACTACAGTCTCTATCGCGAGGGCTATAGGGCCTGCGCTCGCGACGTCTTTGTTTTCACTTTCAGTGGAAAAGAACGTGCTTGGGGGATATGGAGTGTATGCTTTGTTTGTGGTGTTATCAGTCGTTGCGCTAGGCTTGGCAGTGAAGCTGCCGATGGAGATCTGGGAAGAGGATGATGAATAGATGATGGAAAAATGACGCGAGATTCTAACCCTAGGCGGAGCAGCCTCAGAGTGTTATCTATCTGCATATGACTCGAACAGCACTGATTTCAGTTTCTTTTGCATTTGTCCACTGCGATGCCATAGATGAGCTGTTTTTACTGTATTTCGCTTTCACTGTCGAATATACTTATTCCGTGTTTTACCTAAGCCAGCTGAGCCGGCCCTCAAGAGTAAGTATCTAAATTATGCGCCACTTCGGTTTCGTGTTTGCCGCGTTGGTCTTATCTTTTCTATGCACTCACTGATCTCCTTCTCTTTGGTGGCATCTGAGTTGAACTCGAAACCAGGGGTCGATCGTGGTATATTGCCACTCCTGGCGATTATGGAGAACAAAGACTCTCGCCAAATCATTATTCTTCTATTCTCGGATTTGATATCATCGATCTCCATTGATGATGGTTTCAAGACATACCAGCCACTCGCGTGTCAATTCTCCTTTAAATTGAAGCTATATTATGACCCACCTCACGGCTGGTTCCCTGTCTCCTGATTTATCACCACCTTCACATGGGGAGTCGTGATGTTTCCCAGTCGCCCTTAGCCAAGAGCCCTGATGCCACTTGCAAAGGTATGTTTTCTTCCAGTACGTAGACCCTGACTGATCATCGATCGAGCGCCACTAGATATTTGGGAGGCCAGTGCGCCACCATTAAGAAACCCATGGCCAGCATGCGACGAACTCGAGCGTCTGTCTTTCCGCTATGCTCCTGACTCCGCTAAACCCTCTCTAGCATCCCTCGCAAACGATATCAAGCGCGAAATGGCCAATCTAAACGACATGTTACTGTGAACCACCACAACTTCTATGATTTCATTTCGTTTTACTGATGATTGCTTAGACAATTTAAAGCCACAGCAGCTGCTGAGGATGACTATGATCCATTCGAACTAGACTACGCCTACGAGGAGCCGGCTACGGTTTTGCCCATGGACGAATTCTGGGATCTCGTCGACGACATCCAGTATAAAAACCGCCACGCCCCGGCTGTCATGTCACCTCTGAACCCTCTCCGAGCCAAGGCTCCCCCGGACTTTTGGTGGGAGAGTGGCGCGCTCTCACCTTTGCCTGAGAACCGGAAATACCACTGGAACATCGAACGGATGCACGTGAATGAAACATTGTAAGCCCAGAGTGTCCTTTTTTCTGTACGTTATACTGAGATGGGTGGCAGAGCTATCCCCAGTCCGCTTTTCCGTCGGTACAAGTTCATTAAGCAGTGCAGACACTGCTGGCACACTCGGTTCGAGCAGTCGAGTTTGCAGAGATATATCCAAGGTAAGAACCTTCGTAAGAAGTATCTGAAATGTGTCGGACGTAGAGACAAGCCTGGAGGATATGGAGTTTCTGTCGCTGAGAGTCCGCTCATGCACTTGGCGCAAATGGGCACGTAGCAGAAAGTAATAGTCCGTGTTTTTATCCTTATACATTATGTATTCACCTCATGGTTTGCGAATAGTACCAGTACTTGCAAGAACAAAACGGTTACCGGATACAGAGCTCGCGAGATAGATAACACCATAACCAGACGTCCTCGTACCTGGGTCGTCCAAGCTCATTGCTGAGAATCTCCATGACTTTCGGGTCAGCGTGGTCCTTATCCTCAGGCTCCTCGTCCTCCTGGGTATGGTTCACTGAGTGCAGCGCAATGTAGTGTACACTGTGTATCGAAACCGGAGTCGAGACACGAACTCGATTCTCGTGCTACAGACGCTCCAGGCTGTGTTGGGAGTATACGAGGCTTGCTTGGGCGCGCGCAGTTGATGGTAGCTAACGCTGAACACCTACGGGTATCGACACGGAGCCTCAGAGGGGATCGACTCTGTATCGGGAAAGCTTCTCATGAGCTGTGTCTGAGCTCTAAAACAGGCCCAGGATTAGCGAGAATAGGCTTGCGTTCCTGTTGTCGCTCAAGGTGTTCTACAAGTTCAAAGTACGCGTCTCAATGAACATCTATTTATTGATGCCTGAAACCCTCTGACAAATTAGGTTCGAATCCTGTTAGTTGTGATGGTCATGCGCCAGAAGACTTTCATTTTCTTGCCCGACGTGGCAGCAGTTACCCGGAAAGGCCGCTGGGTATCCATCAACATTTTGTTGAAACCGGGAAATGCAGATGTGCGAATGGATAACGGAGCGCTGAGCTGATCGTCAACTCAAAAGTCTAGCCTGGATCCATTGAACGACTTTTCTTCATACGGATCGTTGAGTCTGGTTTACGAGACTACCTCACAGCGACGACGTTCTCTCCGCTTGCCGTCATTCTTTCTGGCTTGCGATTTTGGATTACGTGCATGCTAGTTGAGATACCCCAGGGATAGACTACTTGGTCTAACCATGGATGCACCAGGTTCGAGTCCTGGAGGTTTGGGATCAACACTGTTTGTACATTTTTTGTACGCTTCGACCCACAAATTGGTTTTGATCAGAGGCTTTCATGGGATAAGAGAGAAAGCGGCGCGAATAGTCAGATGTCACCTTCGTCATTGACCGGATGGGTAATCAGAGTCGGTGACTTTGTATTGGCTAGGGAGGTTTCTCATGGGCTGCGTTCGACGGTCCATGAGTCAGTGAAGGAGTAGAATGATTTCATACAAGCTGTCCATCGAAATACTTCTTCAGCTTCAAAGTACTCGTCGTCTTGGACAAGCATGATAATGGCTTGTACTTATCAACAAGACTTTTGGCAGAGGTAATATTACGATATGAATTAGTTTATCTGCTTAGGCACCATTTTAGGGCACTATAGCCAAGTGGTTAAGGCGACAGATTAGAATTTGCGGTATGTAGCACTTCTATCTGTTACTCTCTGAGTGCGCAGGTTCAAATCCTGCTGGTGTCGCTTAATTGATTCTAACCTTTTTATTGTACACGCCTTGCGATCTAACTTCTAACTTCTAAGTCTGTCAAATAATAAAGTTCTATTTGGTGGTGGTCACTGGTGGTTTCTATTCTGATCAATGTCCCTTAGATAGAAGGAAGTGAACCAGTTCCAACTTCCGCTTTATCTGGCGTCCGAGAAAGCCGAAATCTAAACTTCCGATTCCAGGTTCCAGATGAAACAGTGAACACTCCTTGCCCCAGTATTGGTCGTTCGCTCATTCTGCAACACAATTTATTCTTTTCACTCGTAAGCTGTGATGCCGTTTCACGAATTATTTGACTATCCTATCTGTCTCTCACCTGCAACAATAGGACACGCATAGTCACACGAAGGAAATGTGGCATGTATTCACGTCAATCTAGGTTTACTGCTTTCCGACCTCTGCACTCCGACCAAATCCTTCCCACATGCGACAACGCCATTTGGCCTCATCCCAGTCAATTTACAGGTCTGGGGGAAGCACAGTTGCTCACGCTGGAAGGAGACGAGGTATGGATGCACATCCCGAAACCGAGGTGCAGGAATATTTGCTAAGGGGCTTGCATTCCGCACGGTCTAATTTAGGTTCCCACCTCTGTTACCAGCGCGCTGTCCTCCCACCTATCATAGTTGTCGTCCCGTCTAGCCTCTTCTCAGCCACATAGGAGGAAAGTGGCGGCAAGTCTGCTGTCTCCATTGTCGTCCAACAAGATGGCCGTGCTCTCGCCGGCATTAAGGCATTAGCATGCCGTGGGGTCAGAAAAGATGCGCGTGACGAGGTTTAGGAGCGGGGAGACAGCTCGAACCGTACGGAATACTTTTTCTCTCAATCATCCGCTCAGCTCAAACCCTTCTTCGCACACCCTTAGCATTCGAGCTCGAGTTTTCGGCCCATAGTGCCGAGAGCGGGGATAAATTTCCTCCGAGTCCCTGACGACCTTCATCGTCTTTCCACCAGTCCGTCGTGGCCTATGGGGTCTGTGTGATGCATCAGGTTCGAGTCCTAGGGGTGATACATATGTTCGAGAAGTCAAAGATCATATATTTTGGCATTGATGGTTGCTAGCGCTGCACGCAAGGAATGAGATGCGGAAACGAACGACCATTCTTCCCACTTGTCGCTTTGACTCGTCTACGGGACACTCGTGTCAACTCCTTTTCCATTGCTTCTAACCACGACATGGAGGAGTGGGAGTACGGCCCCAAGACATTCGATTCGTACCGGGGTCGACGCGTTGATACATCGTTTGCATTTTCTTGCTTGTCTCTCGTCTGTTCACCAACCTCGGGAACCTAAGGTGTTCTTACTTTTGACCGCCATGACTGTCGACCCAAATTTCTGAAAATGACTGTTGCTCACGCCTTTGTCATGATGATTGGACACAGAGAAGAACATAGCAAGAGAGGAGGTCAGCGCTTGGAAGAAGAGGATGTGAGTGCGTGGATCTCAACACAACCACAGATGGTGCGTCGCTACCAGTTGCTCGCGTACGGCCCACTCATCTGTACCAACCCTTGTTTCCTCAGATCCGACTTGGAACAGCTTCACATAGGTGCTCAAGCTCAAGTTCGTAGCTCTCCGCGAATATGGTGGCCTTCCTCGTGCATGGATCAAGGGAATAGCGCCCTTACTTGGCTCTGGGGAGAAGATCGCGAATGACGGCAAGGAGAATTCAGCCCTATTGCGAGAGGTTCGGGATAGGAAAGGACGAGAATCGCATCCCTCTTGCCATCGACATCACTGAGAACGATACGCTCGTATCAAGGCTGCGGAGGAAGTGCGGCTAGGTGACATCATAGACGCGTGCAGGTCCAAATGGCATAGAGCATGAAATTGGTGACGGTCCCGCTTGGTACGAGAATTGCTTTCCGAGTTCGTTTGGCATACTCACGATATTACTAGTGTGCTGCACAGACGCTCCTTCCCACTCGGCGCAGTTGCCGTTTGATTCTCCATCCTATTTCAACTTCGTTTGGCCTCTTCTCTGTCCGACTTAGGCGTGTGAGTGGACGAGGTTTGGGTGCCGAGAGCACAAACGATATCCCCGGAGACGAGGTGCTTGGTTTCTGCTACAGAATGATTTTCTCTTGAGCATCCTGCCAGCCCAAACCTTTCGTCATTCAAATCTCTTGGCTAACGCTTAGCTCTCGGCCCTTACAAACTAGCAGGAATAAAGCTCCTCCCTTCGGACGTCTCACTCTCTCAATGCAGGAACCTGACAGAGATCATTGGCGTTATCGGCTTTCCTACCGGTCTGTTGTAGCCTATTAGGTATGCCCAATGCACTAGGTTCGAGTCCTGGGGGTGAAATCATACATACTGGCCGTATAATTGATCTATGTTCTGACAACCATGTTTCCGATGGTGGCTGAATGAACAGACAGGGTGATATTAATAGGAACATATGAATCTTTGGTATTCCCCCCTCCCTGAATTTGACCCACCAATTTTTCGTGGATTGCTTGAGCCGAATGTCTTGTTGTGTCTAAAACCGAATCCTTATATCATCACTCTCCCGACCTGCGCGTTAATTCAGAAATTACTTGGAGACCCGACGTTGGAACCCAGACGCGCTCGAATCGAATCTCCTTTTCCATCCAAGCTTCTAACCACTGCATGGATGACCGGGAGCGCAGCCCTGATACGTTCGATTCGTACTGGGGTTCATGATATAGACGGAGGCTATGTGTGATGTCTTTTTCGTCCCATGGGCGGTCTAGCATCAAATCTCTGATCATGCCGCTCATAATTTCATTGAGATGGCAAGGAGGTCACCATTGGGAAGAGGAGGGTGCATGTGGCTTACCACAGGTGGCACGCCACTGCTAGTTGTTCGCGTGCGGATCGCTCGGCTTTTGTTTCTTTAGATCTGGTCTCCCTCTCTTTGGCCGAATTCATCGACTTGGACCACCTTTCACTCGAGTTCGCAGCTTTCCGTCCTTCCTCGTGCATGGATCAGGGGAACATCCTACTCATTCACCTCTCAGTTCAAGTCCGTTCACGTTCTTTTACCTTCCACCTTTGGCTTGGGGGAGAAGATCGCGAATTACGGCAAGGAGAATCCAGCTGTATTGGGAGAGGAAAGGTCGTGGATTGCATCCGTCTCGCCATCGACGTCACTGAGAACGAGACGCGTTGCCGAGGAGGTGCAGCTACCTCAGTGTTATCCACGCCACGGATGTACTTTCCTGGCATTATAGACGCGTGCAGGTCCAAGTGGTGTAAAGTATGAAATCAGTACAGGGAGAGCACGGTCCCACTTGGTACAAGACTTGCTTTCCAAGTTCGTTTGGCATGCTCATGATATTAGCAGCGTCGGTCCTTCCCACCCGGTGCGGTTGTCGTTTGATTCTCCATCCGATTTCGACCTTCGTTTGGCCCATCTTATTATACGGCCAAGCGAAACTCGTCTAAACCTCCTCCCTTCGTTGTCTCACTCCAAGAGTCTTGTTGAATTTCATGCACTCTGAGAGAGTGAATAGACGGTACGCAAGAATGGGCGGAGAGGGAAGGAAGCAGAGATGGTGGGAGGAGGGAAGAAAGAAGTGTCGAAGTCAGTCTTTGGCAAGCGGACCCCTTTTTATACTCTGGGAAGGCGCGTCGGTGTGGCTCCTGCAAGTCATACAAATAGTTGATGGTAGGTGACGCGATGACATAATGACAGAGGAGGACGAAATGACGCGACAGACGACTTTACTGTAATTTTACTTACATACGGGCCAAATCATGTGGTCGCGATTCGCGAACGACGAGTGTGGCTGTGCATTCATCATCTTCTTGCCCTCAAGAGCCAAGCCGAGAAAATGCACGTGAGAACATTCGAGAGACAAAAGCAGTCTTTGTACTTTTTCCCGATAAACAAACGTAGGCTCGTCTGCCCGTTTCTGCGAACAGACATTTTTTTTACGTCCAGTGTACTTGCTGAAACAACTTGTCAGACGTGATTTAGAGGTATTCGCTGGATGCTCCGATATCATTTGACTGTGCGCGCTGACACTTGCATTTTCTACCTACTAGTACTATTACCATGTCGAACCTCTCCGAAATTTTGGAACTGCTCGTCCAGCAGCATGCATCCAACCTCGACTATGACTTCCCACAATCCTTTTCTCCCTTTCTGAAAACCAATAACCTTCCCGCAGAATCCGACGCCAAAGTCTTGGAAGACCTATCCAAAGACGTATCTGACGCCCTTCGCCTCATAACGTCTGACATGGAGTCTCTCATGGCCGCCCATTCGCAACTGAAGAATATCCAAGACCACCTCCTGCGTGTGGACGCTGATATCAAGACAGCCATGCCTCCCATCGAGCGTCTTCCTGTAGAGATGCTAACGCAGGTTTTCAAGGAAGCGACTTCAGAGATGGGTGATGCTTTGGATATGCGATGGAAACCCTTTGTCATTAGTCGTGTGTGCCATAAATGGAGGGTCGTTGCAACGGAACAGTGCCCGGACATCTGGTCCGAATTCATGCTCGAGCGGCCCTCATGGGATGATATGAAAGACCCCGTCGCTCTCCTCTCATTAGTGCTTTCCCGCGGGGCGGAACGATCCTTGGAGTTCAATTTTGAAGCAGCGGGTGGTAATGATGTATCAGAGTGCGAATCAGAGAAAAACTCGGAAGAGGGCTCGTCGGATGAGGAGGAGGAGGAGGACGACGACGAGATATATGCACGTAGACCATCGTATTACAGCAGGGATGACGGTGTCACGGAGCGACTTTTGCAGGGTTTGGTTCGCCACTGTCATCGATGGAGAGATGTCTACTTCTCCATTCCAGCTCGTCTTTTCCATCTTCTATCGCCTATTCGGGGAAATTTGCCGGCTCTCGTTCTTTTCAGCCTTGATTGTGTCGCTGATGACCTCGCCATACGGTCGTCCATTCTGACTGCATCGCATATCTTGGATGGCGCGCCTCTCTTGGAGGATGTGTCCGTGTCCTGCTCCACAAACGACTTCCCAGTTCTCATTCCTCGGGGAGTGCCCAACCTAACTTCGTATACGGACGATCGGCCAAGAATCGGAGACGTGACGCTTCACCAGCACTTCCTCAATATAATTCGCACCTCGCCTCATCTCAAGGGTTTTTCTGTCAAGCATAAGAGTCCCCTCACCCTCGCTACACCTCCGAGCCGCATCGTGCATCCGTGCATCACATGGCTCAGCGCCGCGGATGGGACATTCCTTCGCAGCCTCACGTTACCGGGGTTAAAGAATGTGGAGTTGTCACGGTGTAGCTCAGCATCGCCGTCCGAGCTCGATATCCACTACGAGATATCGTCGTTATATGATCTTGTCATTCACTCTGCATGCGCCCTATCCTCCCTCAGGGTTGTACACTGCGCTGTCAATGAAAACCTCATCCATATTTTGGAAGCCAGCCCAGACCTCACCAGTCTGTTACTAGATTTCTCCTCGTGAGATGGTGATTCTGCACAAACCATGAAGAGCTTGTTTGACCGGCTCAGGAGCTTCGAACATGTTTTGGTTCCAAGGCTGCAGAGTCTCACGCTGACATTGGAAGATGCTGATTTCCTCGGTACAGATTTCGGGCTTTTTGGTCACCTTTTTGGGTATTGCATCGAGGACCGGTGGAGAAAGGGGATTTTGCGCTCGGTTACGGTCAGGATTCCCTGGGGAAAAACTTCCCGGTCAGAGTTTCCACTATCCCGGGGTTGCCGGGAAAAGCTGATCAGGCTAAAGGATGAAGGAATGAATGTGGAGTTTATCAGTCGGGGAAATTCGCTGCTGTGAATTTGTAGTTTGTTGTGACAACTACGTTTCACGAGGGTGGGGATGTAGCTGCTCGCACTCGCACTGTCAAAGTGTAAAACGAAATATTATACGTTGCGTTCAGTATTAGAGTGGTTCCTAAAAAGGAAAGCCCCATTAGTGTTTCGATGACTCGGCTTAAAGCCGCGCGCCACGCCAGTCAAGCCGAACTAAGTCGCGCCGGTGTTGCCGAGTAACTTCGGCAAAGTCACACTACGGCATCGGCTCGGCGGGGCTTGACGCGACCTGAAGTTGCCCGAGCTTCGACTTGATTGAAAAATACCGAAATACTATTTTAGGTCAATTTTCAGCCGGCCCGATAGTTCCCGCTATTTCTCCGACAAGTTCTCGAATATCACGTTGCCTAAACAACAAATGACTTGCCATTTGAAGGAAATGCATGAAGTCATGGCTTCAACGGCTGGCTTCGGCGTGACGGCAACTTGGCTTCAAAGCTGTCAAAAATTATGACTTGGTGAAGCCGTTGAAGCCGAAGTTATATGAAGTCACGCCGAGTCACGCCAAGTCACGTTATCGAAACACTAAGCCCCATGTTCTACCCGCACGTCCTTGACCGCATATCGGTTTTCTAAACTCTAAACTCTCTTCCGACCTTCAAGTTGTTCTATCGAGACCCTATTCGTTGCTACTCTCTATTCCACCGGAGATTCCTCCCAAAGCAATACGTTTTCTTACGACACGGCGACTCGTTCCACCGCAGAGGCGCTTGACTCAGGACGACGCATCAAATGGATCTCGGAAGAAGTTGGATCGCGCAACGACGAGAAGGGTACTCTTCCTGGCTAGCACGACCACGGCCTCCCACATTCGCTTATCAATGCCCACCGATACCCACCGCGGCGACGTCCAATCCACAAAAGTACCGATATCCATCCAAACGGCCCGTAACGAAATCCAATACAAGGAGAACATTCCACCATCGCAAGCTCGTCCTGCCAGTTCCCATAGTTTTTTGTATGCACAAAGCTCGAGGATGGGGGTGCGTACTGTTATTTCGGTCTGGAACTTTTTCTCAAGGGTACGTGTTGGATGTAGTACAGAGGCATCATCTTATACTTATGCGCACTCAGATATTCGTTTTTCGTTGCTCCTCCTTCATTATATGCGCGCGCAGGCCATCAAGTATCCGCTTTGATCCATCTCTTTGCCTTCTCTTCTCGTAGCGACACGAGGCGATGATACCGCATTTTCCGGAAGCTGATTGTACATGCTCGTTCCTAGTTTCTTTGCCTTGGTCCGAGTCTCCGTCCTCCGGGGGGTGTATGCATCTTTACGTGGACAATACTGTCAGCGTTCAGGTTCACAGGACATCGATATCCGTGACACCATCTAAATTACTTTTCACGTTGTTTGGGCACTATGACATAGGTAGCCTATTGGATACGCGTGATCCACCAGGTTCGAGTCCTGGGGGTGAAATCGAAATTCATTTGGCGTATGTTTTGACAACTACGTTCCCGATGGCGGCTGACAGTGCGAACGTAAGTATCCCCTCTCTGACTTTATTTTTAGTGCGTCGCTGAATCAAACTCTCGAGTCTTGACTTGGTGGGGTAGGATGTGTGTGGGTGGGTACAAATGGTATCGAGGTGCTTGGTTTCTGCTACAGAATGATTTTCTCTTGAGCATCTTGCTAGTCCGTCATTCTCATTTGCACGCCTTCTCGCTTAGCTCTCGGTCCTACTATTGAGCGCAGGAATAAAGCTTCTCCCTTGTTTCCTTTGGACGTCTCACTCTTCCGGATGCGGGAGCTCATTGTCTTTCCTGCCAGTCTGTTGTAGCCTATTGGATATGCGTAATGCACCAGGTTCGAGTCCTGGGGGTGATATTGTTGTATACACTGCTAACTTGCTCCATGTTTTGTCGATGACGTTTACGATGAGACGGTGCGAATGTTTGGATGTTTGGTATGTCGTACCATTTGCTTCCCCTCCCCGGCTTTGACTCGTCGATTTTTCGTGAGCTGGTCCTTACGAGGATGGCTCTTGTAGCATCGAACATCAAATTCTAGCCTCTCGACCTGCGTGTTAACTCAGAAAATTCTCGAAGACCTGACGTTGAAATTTCTACGCCCTCGAATAGACTCTTCTTTTCCATTCAAGCTTCTAACCACCCCATGAATGAGTGGGAGCGCGACCCTGACACGTTCGATTCGTACAGGGGTTTAATGGTAATGCTCAAGCTATATGCGGATGTCTTTTTCGTCCTCTGTATCGAATTTCTGTTAATGCTGCTCGTGCTCTGCAAGGAGGGGAAGAGGAGGATGCTATGAGTGGATGTGGATGGTGCGGAGTTATGGCCCGCTTGTTTTCTTTTAGATCTGGGCTCACCTATGGCTACCCACACTACTTCCGTCTATAGCCTAGTGGAACTGTTATATAACGTACCAGGTTCGATCCCTGGCCCGGGAGGTGGAATACTCGCAAATGTCTGCTTTCTTTTTGTGATACACAAATCCGAGTGATGATTTTCTGCGACGTGCACCTTGGTTTCAGTGTGATTTTGACACCCTCTCGAGTCACCGTACTACGATCCTTCGTTTATTCTGATTCTTCGTGATATTTTGTCCTTCTTCGAGGCCGTATAGTTCGTTTCAGAGGTAAACATCATCCACATTATAGTTCAATGACACAAGCGTTAGTCAGTGCATACGTTCGATTCGTGTGGTGGACTTCACGCGGCAAGAAGTAGTAGTACCTTTTTTTCTGCACTGTACCTTTGGTTTGAGACTCTCTTGTTCACAAGTTGGCATCTATAAATCACATGTACCAGCGAAGCGAAAGGTATATTTCAGTGTTTATGAGAGTGTTCTTTTGGGTACGACCCCCCATGAGTATATTTTTATTTCAGCCAGTGGCTGTGCTAGGAATAGTATCCCTCTCCTTCCTCATACCATCATCAAGGAAGTCGATTGACTGTTCTTCCTCTCCAAGCAACCAGGAAATATAGCATAGAGTGCTTTGGTTTGGTCCGAAGTGTAGCGGCTCGGCTGACAGGCGTGCAGCAGCATGAAATCGGCGTAGAGGGAGCACGGTGCCGTGATGGAATCTTTGGTACGAGACTTGCTTTCTGTGTTAGTTCGGAGATCTGACGAGCTTCTAGGTTCACCGCCCTCTGACTCGGATGATTACTAGCATGCTGCACAAACAGCGCCTCCTGCCTACCATCTGGTCTCTTCTCAGTCACTTACATACGTCCGGGTGAAGTCTCCCGGCGAGCGGAATCCAATTACCAGTCACCTAGGCCGTCTATACTCGTCCGACTGACGGGGTTTACATGATGCAGACGGCACAAATGGCATCCCCAGAGACGAGGACCCACGGAAGATTTTCTCTCAATTAGTGCGCTTCCCAGCCGTCATTCTCTCTCGCACGCCCTCTTGTGGCTCAGCATGCATCCGCCGACTTCGACTCCTAGAGACACGGCGCAGTTATATCGCTTCGAGTTCTCAGGGCATGGGTTGGAGAAGAATAGTGCTTGGGCGTTCATCGATATCTCCCTTGGATTCGATTCATAGACCATGAGAACAAATACTTCCTACCCACGCAATGACGCCATTTGGCTTCATCTCAGTCAACTTACACGCCTGGGCGAGGCACAGTTGCTGTGTGAAGTCGTCCGACTCGCACTGGAAGGAGGGCGGTGAGTGGACGAGGTTTGGATGCACATCCTGGAAACGAGGTCTATGGCCAGGTCGTGGCATGGAATGTTTGGTACGAGATTTACTTTTCAAGCCACTTGGGCACGCTCATGAGCATCTTCTATAGATAGGTTCCCACCTCTACTTACGAGCACGCTGTCCTCCCGCCCTGGGAGGAGAAGGATGGTATGAGCGTGCGGTTTTCAACGACTACTACATATGTTACGTCGCTTCACATGGATCCTTCTTATTCGCCTCTTCTCAGACCCCTGCTTGGTTGGCGGTCGTACTACCGTTGAGCTATTCGACGGTGACAATCGGTACATTTGTGTCTTCTTGTACGCATTTAAACTCTCCAACATGTCGGGCAGGAACCACCGTATCATCTTTGCACAAATATCTTCGATCATCTTCAATACATGGACCATTCACTTCTCAAGGACATCAACCGACCCATACTCCCTACGATTTACATCGCTGACAGGACCACGTCTTTCCCCAATCCTCTCCGGAAACTTCCCAAAACCTTGTGTACCCACCTTTACCTATGGCGAAGACGCTCCGAGGCGGGATTGGTACTACACTGGGTACTACCAGTACCTGACCGATGCGAGCCACCAGAGAACAGAACCAGTCATGAGATCCTCGCTTCGTGCTTCGATGTCAAGGGCGCTTTGACTGGTGCGCCGATGAAACTCTCGGAAACGTACTTGCGCCGGCATGGGATGATGTGACGTGCGCGCGCGTGAATGCGACCTTGAGGACGATGTGACGATTCCGACAAAACGAATGAAGATCCATCGGCGGGGAATTCAGCTAACAACACTGGCGGCAGCTCAACAATCTCTGCCCAGTCTACGAAACTCGACAAGTGAAACGAGGAATGAAAGTGATGAATAGTAAAACAAAGCACTATCCTCTATCGCATCCTCATCCAAAACCACGGTTGCTCATTCCGAGTCCGATGGCCACATTACTCTTCTAGTCGAAGCATCGTCCTTCCTTCTCAAGCTTACCGAGGGACTTGGGACAAACAACCGTGGCGTTCTCATCAGGTGCCACAACGGAGGTAGCGGAAGATAACTTGATGGCGAGTTCCGAGATTTCTGTATGAGCTCAGAGCTGAAATCGGTCCAAGTTCGACGATTAATTAATTGACCAGGTAAGCCTTCCCCATTATTCTACGTTTATTTCACTGAATAAAACACAGATATATCGCAACAAGTTCGTCATGAAATCATAATTCTCTTCAGCATCGGCTCTGGTGTGATAGGGAATGACAATGTCAAGAGACCATTTTTGAGGGAAGCCTTGATGTCTTCTTCCTACAGATGGCATTGGTGTCTTTCCTCATGTTGTTAATGCACGCTTACCTTGATTCCGCGAGGAGTCGTCAACCTCCTGCGGACCATGCCGACGTGGCGCTCACAAATGGTGTAGCCACTCTTGTCCCAGTCAAAAATCACAGCCCAGACTTCAATCTGGTCGCCAGTCCAGTCAATGTGTACATTCTCTTTCGCGAGACCGGGTAATTCGATGATGGCGTTGACGGTGTTCGTATCTTGATCTTCGTATAGGTCCATCCTGAGGGAGGTGTGAAGGGTGTGAAGGTCAGAATCGAATCGGAACAACGCACTTTGGCTCTGTGTGGTGGCCGAACATGGATGTGTGAGGAGTCTTGAACAAACCATCGGTGTGTGGCCGGGCTTGAAAGGTGTTGCCTGATGCAAAACTGGAGGTAGACTGCGACATGGTGTGTTCTGTGAGAAAGGAAGATAGATAACGGGTGCTTTTATATTCCTCTGGTTTTGCTCGAATGTTCTGTAGTGCCATGCCACTCCGAGGACCTCGAACCTCTTATTCCGGCTGCATTGTTCAAGCCACACCGACCTAGCTTTGTTCTTGCAACGGGAAATAATTGTGCTCGCCTACATTGTGATAACTGAGGAGTAAGACGTGTTGAAATATCACTGCCTTCATTCTCCAGCACATTCTGCCTTATCCTTTCCGAGCGAGCACGTATATTGTTACGAATTTCGTCCGTTAATGCTTGCATATTATTTGCATGACGCGCATGATGAGTGAGGGCAAGCTAGTGGCTGTGCTGGATATTCTCTTTCACTACCACTCAAAGGTTGCTCAAAGGACGCGTCATTGTCTCGCTTCCTGTATTTCTCTTTGAAGAAGCAACGAGGAATATTTGACAAGGAGCGCTTTGAAGTGTTGGAGATTTGGATGACAGGAGAGAGAGTACGGTCCCACTTAGTACGAAACTTGCTTTCCGTGTTCGTCACGGTTTGGCATTCTCATGAGCATTAGGTTCACCGACCTCCGACCTCTGATTACCAACTATGGTCCTTCCCGTCCGCTGCGGTTGTCGTCCGACTCGTACCAGTCAACTCACACATCTGGCCGAGCCACGATTATTGCCGTATAAAGTCACCTAGGCCTCGTCTGACTCACGCAAGGAGAAGATGCGTGTGACTGGATGGGTTTAGGTACTAATGATATGAGGTGTTTGGTTTCTGCCATAGAATGATTTTCTCTTGATCAGTATACGCATCCTGCTAGCCCAAACCCTTTGTCATTCTCGTCTGCTGTGGCTTAGCTCGTTTCCATTGGACGTCTCACCCTTCCCGACGACCTCCGAGTCGATGTCCTGCCAGTCTATTGGATATGCGTGATGCACCAGGTTCGAGTCCTGGGGGTGTAATGTAGTCTTGGTTGTTGATTTGATCTACGTTTTGTCAATAACGTTTCCGATGGCGAAGGGACAGTGCAAAGTTCGACTCTCCGACTTTCATTTTTAATCAAACTCTCGACTCGCGCGTTGATCTTTGGACGATTTGACGTTGGGATTTACTAGTAACCAACTCTTTCTTTCCCATTCAAATGCATGGAGGAGTGGGAGCGCGGCCTCGATACGTTCGATTCGTACCGGTGTTTATTGAACGGTTATAACCGGATGTCTTTTTCGACCTCTGGACTATCTAGTATCGATGCCGCGCATGACTGCAAGGAGGAGGTCGCTACTGGAAAGAGGAGGATGCATGTAGATGGTGCGTATGGTCGGCCCACTCATCAGCCTTGTTTTCTTTTAGATTTGGCCTCACTCCCTTTTACCGAATTCATTGACTTACGATCTACGCCCCGGATAATAATATGACGTGCATAGATCGAGGGAACGAGGATTCCTCCCGTCCCACTTGCCCACCTGCTCACCGTCCTTTCGCTTCCGCCTATGGCTCAGAACTACCCACACCACTCCCGTCTAGTGGAACTGCCATATAATGTACCAGGTTCGATCCCTGGCCCGGGAGGTATGGTTTTTCTATCATCTATCTTTTTGTGATACACAAATTTGAATGATTTTCTGCGGTATCTCCTTGCTATTAGTTTGCTATTGATACCTTTATCCGTACGACCGTCCTTTTTATTCTTCGTGATATTTTGTCCTTCCTCGAGGCCGCATAGTTCGTTTCAGAAGTAAATATCCCATCCACAATTTAACCAAGCGACCACAAGTGTCAGTCAGTGCACACGTTCGATTCGTGTGGTGGACTTTGTCTGAAAATGTTCTAGTTTTTTCTACCCTGTACGTTGCCTTGAGATCCTTTCTTGTTCACAAGTTGGGATCTATAAACCACATGTACCAGCGAAGCAAGATATATGTTTGTGGGAGTGTTCTTTCGGGTGCGCCCACTGGTTCAGCCAGTGGCTGTGCCAGCGATACCTCTTCCTCCTGTACTCCTTCATCAAGGAAATCGTTTGACTACCCTTCCTCTCTCTCCCCGTTCTTGAAGAAGCAACAAGGGAATATAGAAAGGAGTGCTTTGGTTTGGTCTGAAGTGTAGAGGCTGCTGTGATGGATGACAGGCATGCAAGTCCAAGAGCACGGTGCAGCGATGGTACGTGACTTTCTATCTGTGTCACTTTGGAACTCTGATGAGCATCTAGGTTCACACCCGGACGATTACTGGCACGCTGAACAAATGGCTCTTCCCTTACACACGTCTGTGTGAAGCCCCCCGACGCCATCGTCACTATATAAACTCACCTAGGCGATCTACACTCATTCGACTCGCACGTGTAGACTAGACGGGATTCGCAGAGACAAGGAACCTGGTTTCTGCTGGTCTACATCCCCGCAGAAGATGTTTACGCATCATCGAATATGATGCAGACGTCCTTTCTCGGTTGCCGTTCACCAACCCTACAGTGTTCCTACTTTTGACCGCCAGGACTGTCTGACCGAATTTCTGAGTATAACTGTTGCTCACGCGCACGCCTTGGACATAGAGGACGCGGTAGGGAGGAGGTCAACGCTAGTAAAGGGAGGGGGTGTGAGTGTGGATCCCAATGACTGGTGTGTTGCTGCCAGTTGCTCGCGTTACGGCCCACTCACCAGCCCTCTCTTCATCAGGTTTGGTCTCCCTCTCTTCTGGAGAACTTGTCTTCCACATCTACACGGCATCTACCTTTCAAGGTGCTCGAGTTCGCAGCTCTCCGTGCATGGATCAGGGGAACATCCTACTCGTTCACCTCTCAGTTCACGTTCTTTTCCCTTCCACCTTTGAAGATCGCCAATGACGGCAAGGAGAATCCAGCCGTATTGGGAGGGGAAAGGACACCGTCTCGCCATTGAGAACGACACGCGTCACCGAGGAGGTGCAGCTACCACGACATTATCCACACCACGGATGTACTCTCGCTGGCATCATAGACGTGTGCAGGTCCAAGTGGCGTAGAGTATGAAATTGGTGCTGAGAACACCGTCCCGCTTGGTACGAGACTTGCTTTCTGAGTTGGTCTGGCATGCTCACGATTTTAGCAGCGTCGGTCCTTCCCATCCGGTGCGGTTGTTGTTTGAAAATTTGATTCTCCATCCCATTCCGACTTTCGTTTGGCCCATCTCATACGTCTAAGCGAAACTCGTCTATCTAAGGATCAACTTCCTCCCTTCGTTGCCTCACTAGCTTCCCGATGTTGGTGTGATTGTGTTTCTTGTAGCCTATTGGATATGCGTAATGCACCGGGTTCGAGTCCCGGGGGTGAAATCGCATGTGGCTTTGCCCCTGACTTACGTTTTGACACGATGGCAGCTGAGCGAGCAAAAGTATAGATGTTCCCCGTAACTCTCGACTCGCACGTTAATTCTCGGAGGAAAAACACCACCTGACCTGACGTTGGGATTTAGGAATCAACTCTTTCTTTTTTATTCAAGGTTTTAACCGCCGCATGGATGAGCGGGAACGCGGCCTCGATACGTTCGATTCGTACAGAGGTTTATAGTCGATATCCTCACGGGTTTTTCGTCCTCTGGGCTATCTAGTATCGATGCTGCCCATACTTCCAGTCACCAGTGGGCCTGCAAGGAGGAGAACGCTACTGGAAAGAGGAAGAGGTATGTAGATGGTGCTCAGTTGTTCGCGTACGGTTCACTCATCAATCTTGTTTTCGTTTAGATCTGGGCTTACTCTCTTTTACTGAATCCTCACTTTTGCTCGCCCCGAATATGACGTGCGTAGATCGAGGGAACTCCCGTCCCACCTGCTCACCGTCCTTTCACTTCCACCTATGGCTCAGAGCTACCCACACTACTCCCGTCTAGTGGAACTGCCATGTAATGTACCAGGTTCGATCCCTGGCCCGGGAGGTCAGGCCTTCTCCTTTCTTTCTTGTGATACATAATCCGAGTGGTTTTCTGCAGCACGCGGCGTGTGCTCTATCTCCTTGGTTTTAGTTTGCTCTCTCTCGGACTACGATCCTTCGCTCATTCTAATTCTTCGTGATATTTTATCCTCCGCATAGTTCGTTTCAGAAGTAATCTTCCCGTCCGCGTTATAGTCCAGCGACACAAGCGTCAGTCAGTGCACACGTTCGATTCGTGTAGTGGACTCTTGAATGAAAAGCTTGTTTTTCCTGGCCTGTACCTTGGATCTGAGACCATTTCTCGTTCATAAGTTGGTATCCATAAATTACATGTACCAGTAAATTAACGAAATATATGTTTGTGAGAATGGTGTTGGTGTTGGTGTTGTTACAGAATGTTCTTTCGGCGATGAACCAGTGGCTGTGCCAGGTATCCCTCTTCCTCCTGTACTTCATCATCAAGGAAATCGTTTGACTACCCTTCCTCTCTAAGCAACGATCAAATACGATAAGGGGTTCGTTGGTTTGGTCTGAAGTGTAGAGGCTCGGCTGACAAGCGTGCAGGTCCAATCAGCATGAAATTAAATTGGCACAGAGGGGGGTGCTCGCGATGGAATATTAGGTACGTGACTTGCTATCTGTGTCATTTTAGGCTTATGATGAGCATATAGGTTTACACCTGGACGATTACCGGAAGGCTGAACAAGTCACTAGGCTCACACGCGTAGACTGGACTTGAATGTAGACGGCGCAAATGACATTCCCAGAGACGAGAAGTCTGGTTTCTGCTACATCTCCGTCGTCGAATATAACGTCCTCGGGAACGACATTCTTCCTGTCCCCTTCTTCATCCGAGTGTCGTCGCGTCGAGAAGCGGCGTGTTTGCCCTTGATCTACCAGTTGCGGTCCCTCTGCAAACTTTCCGTCATTTTATACCTCTTGGCCTTGAGGTTATAGGTTGCTCTTGAACGAAAGAATCGCATCCCTTTTGATGTACGTGCTTGGATGCTCATCAACTCGAGACAACGATGTTATTTTGGTCCGAAGTGTAGGAGGCAGGGAGGAGGTCCAAGCGGCTTAGAACAAGAGAGAGCACAGTGCCGTGATGGAATCTTTGGTACGAGACTTGCTTCCTGTGTTACTTTGGAGATCTGACGAGCATCTAGGTTCAACGTTCGCACTCGGGTGCTTACCAGCAGTGGCGCTTTCTGCCTGCTGCCGTTGGCTCTTCTCAGTCCCTTTCCCACTATCGCTGTATGACCTCTCCTGGGCCGTATCCGCTCGTCCAAATGACGGTACGGAGAAGGTGCCTGTGAGCGGACGAGATTTGGATGCACGACATCCTAAGGCTACGATCCGTGGCGGAACGACTTTTTCTTACGCCAGCCCAAGCCCTTCGTTCGCACCCCCATGTCATGATGCACCTCAGGCTGCCCCGAGTTCCCGGCCCCTTCAAACTTACTACCGAGAGCAGGGACGGAAATCTGACTCTTCTCGATGTCCTCTATTTACGGGAGATGGTTGCAATTCATCGTAGCCTATTGGATATGCGTAATACACCAGGTTCGAATCCTGGGGGTGAAATCGGATAGGCATTTGAGCGAACTATTTTTTGGCAATAGTGATACTAGTAGGAACGTATGCTCGGTATGACATGTCCTCTGACCCTGACTCGTCGATTTTAGTGGGTTCCTTGAGCCGAATGAAATGGACCGATGGCATGTAATTGAACATCACCGCACCCTTGGCCCGTGACTCGTACACGTTCGTTCAATGATATTACTTAGACTCGGAGGGAAGGCTTGAATGTAGACGCGCTTCAATCATTAGTTCCGTTTCCGACACTTCTAATCACCACACGGCGAAGTGGGTGTGCAGTCTGGCATGTTCGATTCGTGCGGGGGATTGTTGCTCGGGTCGTGCAGAATACTTTTTCTCTCAAACATCCGCCCAGCTCGAATCCTTCTTCGCGCACGCTTAGCATTCGAGCTCGAGATCTCGACCCATTCAAACATACTGCCGAAAGCAGTAATAAAGTACCTCCTTGATGATCTTCATCGCCTTTCCACCAGTTCATTGTGGGTATTCGTAAATGCACCAGGTTTGAGCCCTGGGCGTGAACTGACTTGTATTTTGTCGTCTATGGCCGAGCGGGAACGGGATGCGGAACGGACAATCATCTTTCACACTTGTCGCTTTGACTCGTCTAAATTTTCTTTTTAACAGATGAAAGGTCCGCACATGTGAATAAGGTAGCCTCCAAGCTGCGCTCGTTGTAATACCATTCGGCTTATTTGCGCATGGGGGGTCATGCGCAGAAACCTTTTGGGCGAGACGTACCCGTTGATCCATGAACTGCTTGGATTTGGAGGGAAGTAAGCCGAGCGATACATTTGAACACATAAAGACGCAACATTTAAGTTGGCATCAGTGGTTATTACAACAAGACGATAAATTAATGAGAGCAGGTTTCCCATACACGGTGTGAAGGTACTTTCTATCAGTTACACTGAGAAGCTTATACTGCTGCCCTGCGGTGTCTCCTGGGGGGGGATCAACTTCAACAAAGCACACGAATTACCATGACTAACCTCCGTTTCACCCATTTTAAGATTCATCATTGAAGACTTCTTGAGTTATCGCGACCACTGACACCCGTCCTTGCATCCTGTCCGCAGGCCGTGTGCCTTCCGTTGATTGGGATGTGATATCCCTCATCATAGTGGTCGTGATGCTCATATCAGTAGACGACGTATAGGTATCCCGTCCGCCCACAATTCGGATTCGCGAATTCAGCACCATGAGAATGGCATTAGCATACAGCTTGGGAATGATGACAGATGTTGCCCCATAGAAGGTCTGATGAGGAAACGCAAAAAATAGGATGAGGTTGAGTAGAACAACAACGGCTAGAAGTAGGCGGTATTGATCTTGGGACAATGGTGGGTAGGTAGTAGAGATT
Source organism: Armillaria borealis (assembly GCA_030435635.1). NCBI lineage: Eukaryota > Fungi > Basidiomycota > Agaricomycetes > Agaricales > Physalacriaceae > Armillaria > Armillaria borealis. The sequence goes on from JAUEPT010000097.1 coordinate 124,905, forward strand.
AGATACCTGTCACAGTTCCTGTTTCGATAGTAAGACGAATTAGCTTTGAGACCAGAATTCGAGTGCGGCAGAAACTAGTATTGCTGCGCATAAGCTACAAAATAGTATAAACGTTAATCAAGATGACTGAGAGTGAGCTCACGTAGTAAGTCATGCAGATGGCGATAATGATATCACATAGGGCGGAGGTTCCGCACCAAATCTACACATGGGTCAGTACGACGAACTTGGGGGCATCTAATCAGTTACTCACCCCGAGGGCAATGGACATCCTCCGGTTATTGACTTCAGTGACGCTGTCTGCTGGGAAACTATAGGCACTTGTGATTATAGCTGCCACAGAACTGGTCAGGGACACCTGTAAATAGATGAGCTAAACTGCCACACAGCAAGGGCACGGAAACGAACACAGATGACGAATAGAGGGACAATTCGTGACTTTGACAATATGAAGATTCGGTATGCATAGAAGACCTGCCCGACACCGGCAGCTGCGCTCATGATTATTAACAGGAAAACGAGAGAAGAAGTTGTACGTACCAACAGCACTCATGATGGGGACAGTAAACCAATTAGAATGCATTCTAGTCAGGGCTTCGATGTCCCCGAAGCCGTACCCGAACGCTGCGAAAGCGTCGTGGGTGAAGAGCATCGTCTGAACGAACTCGATAATGTAGATGCCATAGACGAGATATTTTGTGAATTTTCTGTCCTTTGGAAATGCTAGATAGTAGAGATCTAATGAGAATGAATTAGAAACAATCTACTGGAGACTGATTCGGGGCGACGCACACAATTGCACAGAAAGGGTCCCGAAGAGTCCCCAGTGCAAGAGATAAGCCACAACCTAAATGACCGTGTTAGGGATTGAGTAGACTAAACGCACGATTTGACAAACCAAAGGTCCAGAGCTGGATTGAGATGCCTTAGTACATACTATCACTCGACTTCAAAAGTATAACTTACAGCCTTTCTATGGGATAACCTGCGGGGACGGGCTGCATGTCGTGTCTGGGGTTGTTGTACCGATTCTGAAGAGACAGAACCTGTACATATATCTCCGAGCACCATCATGAGAAGTCTAAAAAAACATCCAAGGCCGGTCAGCATCACGCCACAGTCACCAAGTTGAAATTGTTGAGGATTGTGGTTTCACAGCCACTGGGCCGACGGCTATGCCGTCTTTTGTTTTACCTTATTTTGATTTTCGTACCGATCACTACCGCTTCTTGGCTTCGTATCACCAGCGAAGAGTGTCCACTCCGCGCGACGCACTCAAAAGTGCGATCACAACGGTATGACCCTTCGTGGCCATGGCGCATGGCATGCCATGTTAGGGCTGTGGACACGGCCGTTCCTTATTGGGACCTTGTGCCGTTACCAACACCAACACCAACACCACCTACGTATCTCCACGATTATACGTTCGTTCGAGCCATACCCGTCATGTTCTTTGTGCCTGCCGACGTCTATCCCAACAGAAATGAATTACTGTGCAACATGCTTTCAACCATGTTCGACATCATGATTCCGCTCCACCGTCAGAATCAGAAGATCCCGGAATCACGTTAAAGCGGAAGAGACGCTGGCGCGTTGATATCAAATTGATATTGGAGCTACCCCAGGAATTTAATCAACTGTGACTCTGAGAAGAAAGAATATTATCGCACCAAGTTGCTACTACAAAGTTGTCGCGTCCGACATCTATCTATGTCCTTCCTCATTCAACAGATGCATCGGGGGCAGCTCCTTATGCCCAAAATTATCGCATCATGAGAAAACCTTCTTGATATTTCACAGCACCTTTGTTTGTACAAAGAAGCCCCGGGATAGCCTCCATCGGAGATGGGACATCACTGGTGGCGATCTCCTCATCCATCTTTTTGCGCAGAATAATCTCCTCCGAGGCCGCGCTTCGCCTTGACTCCACCGAGAGCGGTCAAGGAGACGTGGAACGGTGGAAGTGAGTGAGAATTCGTCGATGGATCGGAAAGGGAAGCAAACATGGGAAAGCAAGGCGTGTACAGAAAGATCCACGTGCAAAGCGTACTTCATCGTAAAGGAAATCGTTTGACCATCCATCCTGTATCTCTTTTGAAGAAGCAACAAGATAAGGAGTGCTTAAAGTGTGTGTAGAGGTTTGGCTGTGACGGATGACAGAAGCGGCGCAGTGCATGAAATGGGCACAGAGAGCGATGGAATCTGGTACGAGGCTTGCTTTCTTTGTCATTTTGGAACTCTAATGAGGATCTAGGCTCAATGTTTACACCCGGACGATTACCAGCACGCGCCTGCATCCATTGACACTATCTGACTTCTTCTGAGTCCCTTACACACGTCTGGACGAGGTCCCCTGGCAAACGAAACCCCACTATCGCTGTTTGAACTCGCTTCTGCTCGTCCAAACGACGGCCGGAGAAGATGCCTGTGAGCGGACGAGATTTGGGTGCACGACATCCTGTGCGGAATGATTTTCTCTCGATTAGTACGCCAGTCCAAAACCATCATCAGCAGCCCCATGTCATGATTCGAATCTTCGGCCCTTTCGGCCCTTTCAAACTTACTAAGGGACGGACATCTGACTCCTCGATGTGGGACATGGTTGCAGTCTATGCACCAGGTTCGAGTCCTGGGTGAAATCTGGTAGGAATCCCCTGATTGGGACCGATTTTTTTTTGACAATAGTAGGAACGTATGCTCGGTATGACATGTCCTCCGACTATGACTCGTCGATTTTAGTGGGTTCCTTGAGCCAAATGAAATGGACCTATGTCGTGTAATTGAACATCACCGCACCCTTGGCCCGTAACTCGCACATCTGCTTGGACTCGGAGGGAAGGGTCCTTGAATGCAGACGCGCTCGAATCGTCAGCTCCTTTTCCGACACTTGTATGCACCACACGGCGAAGTGAGAGTGCGACCCCAACACGTTCGATTCGCGCAGGGGTTTATCACCTCGTTCCGGATCTTTTTTTCTAATTTCTTTCCCTCTTCTCCTCCGACTGTCACGCCAGACCACACTTCAAGGAGGAATCTAGCACTAGAAGGAGGAGGATCTCAGCGGCTATTTCTCTGTACGGCCCGCCCATCAGCCAGTTCTTCTGCGAAGGTTGCGGTTCTTCGCATATCGACTTTGCATATGCCCTCTCGGGGTGTAACTCTCCGAAGTATAACATCCTTCCTCGGGAGCGATATTCTTCCCGTCCCGCTTGCCTGCCTCTCCTTGATGGATGTTCAAATTCGAGTCCTTTTCCCTTCAAGCCACCTTTGACAGCTTAACCCCTTTGTTTGCGACTCACGACGAAGGTACAAGAATCGCCCGCCTCTCGACGTGCCTTCTGTGCATGCCATCACTGAAAACGCCGGTTCGTACGACTACTCTCGTAGCCTGGTGGAACTGTATAAGGTGCAAGGTTCGAATCCTGCAGGTCAAATGATGATGTTATGATTCTGCTGTTTCTTTTGGTCGTGATCAGAAATCCGAGTGATTTAATTTTCTGCGCTCTTTCTTTTTGCGGGATAAGGCGCGTCTAGAGTTTTCCTCTCCGTACTACGTGCATGCTCCAAGTCTAGAGCTCGGATATTGATGCATCGTCCGACTACCGCCGCCCTTCGTTTATTCTTATTCTTCGTGATATTCCGCCTCCTCAGCCTCATAATTTGTTTTAGAGCGAACATCCCATCCACAGTATAATCCAAGGACACGAGTGTCAGTGCACATTTCGATTTGTGTGGTGGGCCTTTGGAAAGAGACCTCTATTTTTCTGCACTGTACCTTTGATTCGAGACCCTTTCTTGTTCACAATTTTGTATCTATACGTCGCCTAATGCGTTTGCACAGATGTCCCGGGTTCGAATCCTGGAGGTGGAATATATGTCGTGTATCGCCGCTACTTTTAGGTGCTTTCACTGTGACCACCTGCACAGTGAAGGTACGGGAAGAGACGCGGTTTCTACCACTTTTACAAATCTCTCACTAGTGGAATTGAAATCTGCGTAAGCCTCAAGTTCTGAGTAACCCCAAGTCGGTCAAACTTTATCAACTCACTCTTTATCTAGCAGGACAAAGCGTTCATTCCGCTTCATAATCCCATTGGTGCACATTCCTCATCTTGAAGGGACACTACAGGGAAGTAGCCAATGCCGAATGTTTAGGCCTGCAGGTTCGAATCCTGTTAGTGTCGATCGCAGAAGTCGATCATGTTCTTTTGGTGTATCACTTCTTTTCTCATCTTTCTTTGTACTCGTAGTGGAATCGTCTTCAGAAAACACCAAAGCACTAATTAGTACATTTGCTAGTCAGTGGCTGTGCCGCAGCTTTCTTACTAACCGACAGCCATCATGCAGCACGATCTATTATGCCAATCGTTTGCTTGTTTCAAAAGATTAGCGAATTCCTTGATGTTCGAACGTGCTTCTCCTCATCTCTCTCTATGCACTTCTCCTGCCTCGACAACTTCTTCTACAATTCCCCATCGCTTCCAACCACCACCACATGGCGGAGTGGAAGTCCGGCCGCCCCGATACGTTCGATTCGTACAAGTAGCCTATGCGGTCTATACAAGATGCAGTGTGTTTTTCTTTTCTTACTCAACACTAGATGGTGTGGGTTCGATGGAGTGTGTCCTGAGAAGAAAAAAACGTATAAAGTCTTGACGCAGGGAGTAGTCGATCTGCTGATCCTCAAGGCGAAACAACCGTATATGCTCCTCGTAGGCGATATGCTTTGTAGGTTCCTATGCCTGGCAGTTTCTCGTCCTACCCAAACACCCTTTCCGCTTAAACCACAGATAAAACGTTTTTAGCGCGCATATCCATATCTGTAACTCGACCACGCTCCACTTGATCAATCCTGCGCACTTATCCCTTCGATCTATACCCTAAACTGAAAGGTGAAGCAGACAGGCGACGCTACAGTCAACTAGATCACTCCCCTGTCGGTCCCAGATTCATGCATGAAGCTAGGAGAAAGGCCCAAGAGCTTCGCCGCCCAATCCATGACAATGGCCTCTAGTTCACTGCATGCAGGGCCTGAGACGTGTTAACAACTCCATTGCCTTACGAAAAGACAATTGAATACGCGCTGTTATGAAACCTGGAATGAAAGTAACACGCGTCCTACTTTGGGTTTGATTCCCATAAGTAAACCAGGGTTTCCTTCGTGGTTATAGACGACTTGTGAACAAGAAAAAACAGAAAAGGTGATTGCCACACTTTTCAGGAAGTACCCATCCCACGAATCAAACGTGTGCATTAACTTTTCATGTCGTTGGACTATAATGTGGGCAGGATGTTCACTTCTGGGACGAGCTATATCAGGGCGGCGGGACTGCGAGAGAGTCACAGTATCACGAGTGTGTGGGAAGAAGAATGAGAAATCGAGTAATGACGAGGGCGTTGTAAGCCTAATGCGCGGGGAGACACAATTCTGAACGCGTCTGTCCCACATCGGTGAATAAGAAAACCAAAGTAGAGCGCAGAAAAATCACTCGGAATTGTTTGATCCACCAATCACGACCAAAAGAAGGATATACATGTACATGGCCAGGAGTCGAACCTGGCACATAATCAATTCCATTAGGCTATGTACACATGTTCGGTGTCGATGACATTGTAGTAATTGCATCTCCTTGGCCTGAATACGAGCGGCACATACAGCCGAGAGTATGCGATCAAATATGCTTCCTTGCATGTCTCGTCCTGCCAGGACGCGACACGTGAAATCTTGAAATGACCATCAGGACAGTCTCTGGGAAGAGGCAAGCAAATGGGACAGAGAGAACGTCGTTCCCAAGGAAGGACGTCATATTTGTTCCGATTCCAAGTCAAAGATGGAGAGTGGGAGGAATGACACAGCATACCAAACATCTGCATCGATCCTCGTTCCCGGCGTAAGAAGGAGAATAACGACTGGAAGGATAGCGCGAGCTAAACATAGGATCATTTGCACGTTATCTCGTCGGGTAGACTGTAATCAATAGGCAAAGCCCAAAGCACCGAAGCTTGATCTAAAGAAAAAAGGGCTGTCGAATGGGCCGTACATGAACAACGGGCAGTGACGCACCTAGATTATCATCACGCGTGCTGACCTCCTCGCCATCTCCTCTAAGTATATTCGCAGAGGTGTGAGCAACGTCCAGAACTTCGGCGATGGTCGTAGTCCAGTATCGGTTTCACACTACTGCGATGGCGAGCGTGTTCCACTAACAGTCCTACACTCCTTGTCCTTGTCGCTCGTTCGAAAGAGATTATAGTTAAACGATTGGCATTATAATAGATGATGGCTGTCGGTTAGTAAGAAAGGCATAGCACAGCCACTGGCTAATAATGCTGCTTCCTTTGCGGCACAGAACCCCGGCGTTCCTTTTTTGGACCTTGTCCGGTTATCTAAACTCTAAACTCTTTGACCGCTGATTCTCATAAAAGCACCCTTAGTTCTGAAGCGATGCCACTTTCGCTTTCATGTCCGCCGCGTCCTCCAAGAGAGATTATCCGTCTTCACCAGATGTACACTATGTATTACCATCTGATGCTCTGGAAAAACAGCGGTACGCCATCATCTATGGCCTCTGTCGTTTTTTGGACTAATGTTGTGAAGGCTTGAACTACAGCATGCTATTGTCAGACGTGCGCTATGCGATGGCAAATCTGTGCTAGCACCAATAGTTCTGAAGCCAGGGGATAGGGTATTGGACTCGGGTACAGGTTCCGGTGAGGATCGACCTAGGAAGTGCTGTCCACTGGCTTACTCTTTGTCTTTCCAGGAGCCTGGGTTCTTTCACTCGCAGAAGAAGTTCCCTCCTCAGTCTCTCTTACAGCAATTGATATCCAGTCCAAAATCTTTCCCGAATCGTTCCCCCCAAACGTCGAGTTTTCTCCTCCATTCGGTCACAGATCTACCCAGTCAATGGACCGATACGTACTCACTAGTCAATCAACGCTTCCTCATTGGGGCTCTGACTGGACCGCAATGGGAAGTTGCTCTAGGTAGAATTACACCGCGTCATCGCTCCTGGCGGATGGGTACAGCTTGTCGAAGGAACGATAATCTCAGGGCATATGGGACCTTTCTCGACGAAGATTAGTAATCTGTGGTCAGCGTTATTCGTTCACAGAGGTCTACTTATCGATATCGTGAAGCGCCTTCCCGATATGTTGACCCAAGCGGGATTCGTTAACGTGCTGGAGTGAGACACGAGCCCTGCCTTTGGGACAATGGGCTGGTCAGGATGGGGTAGATTTGAGAGATGCTGTGGCTTCAGTGCTCTCTGCCATGCGTGGGCCTATTTTTGAAAGGTGGAGGCTTGGGGCTGGTATCGTCGGAACAGGAATACGATGACCTCATCGCATGTGTAACGAAGGAGTGGGATAATGGACAAGAGGTATCTGCTTCGGAAGAACTGACGGTGATGTATGCTCAGAAGGTGTGAAGTCTGTTTCAAGTCACGAATAACTCAGGCTAACCAGCTACCTATTGAAGCCCTTGGTTTGAGTCTAAACCTCCGTATTAGAGAACTGCACTACAACGCAGACTGTACAGGTCGCTGTTTCCACTCATCTATTACCAGAGTTGCTTCTTTCACAACAATGCCAAATGCATTCCGGATATGACTTTCTTCGGTATGTACGGCAGCAACAGCAAGACGTATGCAAACCACGCCATCCAGAAGCGTCTGCGTGAGGTAAATATCGTCCTGAGCCGGAAAAATGACTGAAAACCGCCGTATTGAGGGCGTTCAAGGACTCCCAGTTGTGTCGATGTTGAGAGAGCGGCTACACTCGGAAGACAGGCAGGCCCAAAGATCGGCCTTTGACTGAGTGCAAGGTGAGTATTGCGTCGTCGTAGTGGTGGTGGAAGAAAGAGTCTTGACTGTGCCAGTTTTCGATAATTGAGGCTTCGGTCTCTTATGCCAAGCGAATGAGTCTGGGGACGTAATGCGATAGATGACTAGGTTCTCAAGCTTGGCGTCTGGGTAGCTTCGTTGGTACGATGCACGAGCGGCCACGATACCTATTATGGCAGATTCTGATGTGGACTTTAATGTGGGATCTCGCGAGGACCCGCGAGTTCTTCAGGGATCTCGCAAGATCACGCGAGGAGACCAGGATCACTCTCCCGCCGGTCCTAGATTCATGCATGAAGCTAGGAGAAACACCAGGAGCGTCGCCGCCCAATCCATGACAATGGCCCCTAGTTTACTACATGCAGGGACTTGAGATGTGTTAACGACTCTATTGCCTTACGAAAAGACAATCGAATACTTACCGTAAAGACGGGGTTGGCATAGAGGTCTCCAAGAATACCTTCGAATGTGCATGCGGTTGGGAAGTAGCCAAAGAAGAACGGGTGCTCGTGCCGTTATGATACCCGCCTGGAATGAAAGAAACACGCGTCCTACTTTAGGTTCGATTCCCGTAAGTAAACCAGGGTTTCCTTTGTGGTTATAGGCGACCTGTGAAAAAGGAAAGGCCCAAAACAGAGGTATAGAACAGAAGGAGTACCCACCCCACGAATCGAACGTGTGCAATGACTTTTGTATCATTACACTATGGTGTGGATGGGCTGTTCACTTCTGGGACGAACTATATCAAGGCGGCGGGACTGCGAGAGAGTCACAGTATCACGAGTGTGTGGGAAGAAGAATGAGAAATCGAGTAATGACGAGGGCGTTGTAAGCCTAATGCGCGGGGAGACACAATCCTGAACGCGTCTGTCCCACATCGGTGAATAAGAAAACCAAAGTAGAGCGCAGAAAAATCACTCGGAATTGTTTGATCCACCAATCACGACCAAAAGAAGGGTATACATGTACTACTATTTCACGGCCAGGAGTCGAACCTGGCACATAATCAATTCCACTAGGTTATGTATGTCGTAGTAATTGCATCTCCTTGGCCTGAATACGAGCGGCACATACAGCAAGACTAGTCGAGAGTATGCGATCAAATATGCTTCCCTGCATGTGCCAGGACGCGACACGTGAAGTCTTGAAATGACCATCAGGACGGTCTCTGGGAAGAGGCGAGCAAATGGGACGGGGAGAATGTCGTTCCCAAGGAAGGCCGTCATATTTGTTCCGATTCCAAGTCAAAGATGGAGAGTGGGAGGAGTGACACAGCATACCAAACATCCTCGTTCCCGGCGTAAGAAGGAGAATAACGACTGGAAGGATGGCGCGAACTAAACATAGGATCATTTGCACGTTATCTCGTCGGGTAGACTGTGATCGATAGGCAAAGACCAAAGCACCGAAGCCTGATCTAGAGAAAAAAGGGCTGTTGAGTGGGCCGTACGCGAACAACGGGCAGTGATGCACCTAGATCATCACGCATGCTGACCTCCTCGCTATCTCCTCTAAGTATATTCACGGAGGTGTGAGCAACGTCCAGAACCTCGGCAATGGTCGTAATCCAGTCTAAGAACGTATCGGTATCATGCTACTGTAGGCCACTGAGAAGCCACGCGTGTTCCACTATCAAGCCTACGCTCCTTCTTGCTATATGTCCTTGTCCCTCGTTCGAAAGAGATCTTGGTTAAACGAGTGGAAACGATTGGCATAATAGATGATGACTGTCGGTTGGAAAGAAAGATATGGCACAGCCACTGGCTAAAGTGTCCCCTCTGACCGCGACCACCACGATTTTAACAAGACCCCAGCCTTCTGCTACGGCAGGACTCGGGGTCAGAGAGGAACCACAGAAGACGTGCGGATATTCCTGGTGCGTCGTTGCTATACGGCCCTTTCATCAGCGATTCAGCCCTTTTATCTTTAGATCTGGCCTAATGACGCGACATTGTGCTTCGTTCTTTGCCTATCGACTTGCAATCCAAAGTGTCTGATGTTTAGTTCGCGCCCTCCGCTGAACACTGCTGTGCCGTTAACACTCTTCTCAGACCCTTACATGGCACGTCTGTGTGAGGTCCGTTGTCATTGTATGAAATCACCTAGGCTATCTATTCTCACACGCGTGGACGGGGCTCGCCATCCCCAGAGACGAGGAGCCTCCATCCTCATCGAAGATTACTCTGTGCATCCTCATTACTTCCTCTCGACTACGGTACAATTTTATTCGGAGAAGACAGTGTGCTCCTTGCCTTGGATTCGACTCTATTTTAATATGCACTGAGATTGTCGTTCCCTAACAGTCTGTTGGGTATGCGTAATGCACCAGGTTCAACGAGTCCTGGGGGTGGAAATCACTCCGATCGTGTATCATTTTGATAATTGATGGTGGGAACGTATGCTTGGTCTGTCGAATCATTCCTCTCACTCTCTGATTTTGACTCATGGACTTGCTTTAGCCGAAGGAAGTTGTCCATACCCAGACGTGCTCCAATCATTACCTCCTTCTCTAACGCTTCTAACCATCACACGGCGAAGTGGGAGTGCGGCCCTGACATGTTCGATTCCTGCAGAGGTTGTTATCTCGTTGCGAGTCCACTCTTTTTCTAAATTCTTTCCCTCTTCTGTCACGCCGAATTACGTTTCAAGGAGGAAGATGGAGCAGGCTAGTGTCTGTACGGCCCGTTCTTCTGCAAGGGTTCAAGTTGTGGTTCGACTTGGCATATACCCTTCTCGGGGTGCAGCTCTCTGGAATACGACGTTCTTTCTGTCCCGTCCGGGAGTCGTCGCGTCTCCAGTACACCCGCTTTTACTCGGAGTGATGAATCCAGCTGCCTTGAGAAGGGGCGGCGGGACGAGAATGATCGCATGCATCTCTCGGACGTACATGCCATCACTAAAAACACCGGCTACTACGAGTACCCGCTGTAGCCTAGCGGAACTGTATAATTATATACCAGGTTCGACTCCTGGAGGTGAATTACCCGCGGTATCACGGTGTTTCTTCTTTTGTCAGAGCTGCGATACATTACCCACGTCATACTCGGTTTGTCCTCTTCTTGCCAATGTTCCGACTCTCCGTCTCGCAGTTGGGCTGCATCGGTAGAGTTCTTTACAAATGTTAACTTTCGGCCACATCATATCTAACGAGATAAGACTCAATGCACACATTCGATTCGCATGGTGGTCTTGCCTCAATTCCAGTGTTCAAAAATTTCTGTGTTGCACCTACATGGCACTTTTTATGCATATCAATTCTTTTCGAATTTTCAATCTTTCTGTGCTAGCGCTCCGTGCCATCTTTGGAACGAAACTAGACTGAGGGCACTTCAGCCAGTGTCTATGGTTACATGTTTAGGCATGCATTCTGGTCGAGATTCGACAGTCTTCTTTCTGTTCCATGACCTCCATTCTACCCCGCACTGTACGGTCTCGCGAAGAAGACTCCCGGTCAAAGTTCTGATAACGGCTGGTACTCACGCCGTGGCTCATGAATGGGATGACGGGTGTGTCGCTGCCCGTTGTTCACTTATGGCCCACTCCGAAGTGTAGGATGTGATGGATGGCAGGCGTGCGCGTGAAGGTCCAAGCGATGTTGGGCATGAATTGGCACAGACCCACGATGGAATCTTTGGTACGAAACTTACTTTTGATGTCACTCTGGAACTCTGATGAGCACCCCTCCGACCCGGACGATTACCAGCATGCTGAACAAACGGCGCTTCCCGCCTACCGTCCAGTCTCTTCTCAGTCATTGGATGAGGTTCTCCGGCAAGCGGAACCCCATTATCGCTGTATGAAGACACCTAGGTCGTCTGTGCTCGTCCGACTGACGTGGTTTGCATGAACAAATGACGTCCCTGGAGACGAGGAGCTACTTCCCTGCAGCAGATTTTCTCTCGATTAGTGCGCACGTCCTCCCAGTCGCCCATTCTCCTCCGCACGCTCTCTCTTTACTTGCGCCAAATTCTGCTCGGTTGCTTCAAGTTCTCAGGGCGTTCAAACATAGGATTCGGGGGGCACGCAGTGGGCTTTATCTCCCTTGGAACGTCCGACTCTCACCGATGGCTATTTTCTAAACTTCGCCAACGTGCACCAACATGTAGTCTTTTCTACCAGTCTATTGTAGCCTATTGGGTATGTCTAATGCACCAGGTTCGAGTCCTGGGGGTGAAATAGAATATCCTAGACCAATTTTTGACAATCGAGGCCGGCTGAACAAATGGTGTGTTTGGTGTGTTGTATCATTGCTCCCTCTCCAACTTCTACTCATCAAATTTTAGTAGGAAAGGCTCTGGCTCTGACGCCTTGTTTGCATTTCGACGCGCTCGTCCGCTCATTGTTAGCTCCTTTTCCAATGCTTCCAACTACCGCATGGAGGAGTGGGAGTAGGGCCCCAATACGTTCGGTTCGTGCAGGGGTTTATAGTACTCGTCTTGGATAACAATCGTTTTCTAATTGCACTTGAATTTCAGATAATCACACTTCCATTAAGTCGAGGATACTGTGGCTCTCCATGACTAGTGCGTCGCTGCCCGTTGTTTGCGTACGGTCCACTCATCAGCCTTTTTTCTCTCTAGATCTGTCTGCAAGAGGGGCTATGCATCTGTGGCGACATGATGCTAGGATGTTGTGCTTCGAATACCCTTTCTGGATGTAGCTTTCTCGAATATGACGTCCTTCCTCGGTCAAGTCTCTTTCTCTTCCTCGGGGAACAATTTCGCAGAGCAAGTCCAACTGCATTGGGAAGAAGTGGCGGGACGAGACACGTAGGGAAGGATGTTTGATCGCATGCCTCTCAACTAGTTTCGCAGTACCCGCCAAAACGACCTGCTCGTATTATAGCTGAAATAAGGTGACGCAAATACAAATCACAGTTCCCTTCATAATGTACATCCTGTCTACATACATGTACAGAAAACATATAGAAAGCAAAGTAAAACATGGGCAAAGCAAATGTCGGACTAGTAAAAAAATCACAATTAATGAAGAAAACAACCCATAACGTCATTCCTGATACCAGATACGGGCGTGCTTATGTTTTCCAGCAACGACCGGTGTCTGGTATCGTGTCCGATCCAAGGAACGAACGAGATCAACATATGTCGTCTCTCCCGTGTAGTAGCCGGACTGGAGAGCACGCACAAGCGAGTCCGTGAATATTCCAATATACCCCTCCGCCCCGTCTTTCCTTTTCACTATTTTCGGCTTCGCAAACTGATAGGCTTTGCAGGCCGCCAGCACGACGTGAGAATCCATATCTGGGCACCAGTTCTCCGATAAAATGGATGGATAGCCAGGAGAACCCCGCAGAATCTCGTCCCCAGCGAGGAGCATATCCTGAGGCGTCGCCCGCTCAGTTGCTGGAGACACTCGTGCTCCCGGCTCAGGTAGACCTCGGCTGACACTACCCGAGTGACAACAATCAAGGATGACGGTGATGTGGCGGCCCTTGGCCCGAGAGATTCGAGTTAAGATGGTGTTGAATTCCCGGTCGCTGATGTCGGGGACAGGTTTTTTATCATCGCCAATGGCGTCGCGATCGATGGGGCAGAGCGCTTCGATATATTCGATCGCGCCACCTTTCCCTTCGAATGGGTAACATGAGCCGTGTCCAGAGTAGTAGATGATGATGTTATCGCCGTATAAGATCTCGGAGTTGTCGATGATGCTGAGAAGCGCACCGATGATGTGCGCGCGTGAAGGGTTCATTGGATCTGCTGGGGATGTATGTTCCGTGGATCCGAGAAGCAGCTGGATGCGATTGCGGGGTACACCGAGGTCCTCAGTCAGGTACTTCTCCATCAACCGAGCATCTGATACGCAGCCTTTCAGGGGATAGGATGCGTACTCGTTGATGCCAATAAGGACAGCGTAGAATCTAGAGCCACCGATATGGTATGGAGACTAAAATGCTACCATTCAGTACCAAATACAGTTACTGTGGTTGCAACTGACACCTGAGAGGGATGGAAGCACTTCCAGTTCAACTGGAAGATGGTCTTGAGCGCGAAAATATCGAAGGCGAAGGTAATGGAGCCACCCCAAAATGACACGTTTGCGGCGCGATGCTTTGGTCTTGTGATAAACTGCACTCTCGTCGACTTCCTCCCCAGACATCCCCAGCTGCTCTGCTATCGTTAACTCATACTTTTCCAGCACGTGCATTGTTTTGACGATAGGTTCCAATTCCGATAAGGTGGCATCAGCCTAGCCAAAAAGAAAACGACCAAGTCAGAGTTCAGATTCCGTGAAGGATGAGCGAAAAACAGACGGAGGTTGAGCCGAAGAAGCCACGTGCCCAGTTTGGGAGCATTGCAGAAGGGTAGCAGAAGGGAAATAGCAACTGGAATCGATGGGGTGTTCGCAATGAAAGAGAAAAGAGGTGCAGCATTTTATATGATGCTTTGATACTATAACATAGCTCTACTCACATGCTCGGCATGGGTTCAAACATATCCAGCTGCCTGACACAATCTGTTCCTACCACTTACCTGCATGTTCTCATTTGAGCCAGCGCTCAACTAGATGACATCAGAGTATCTCTTCCGTGCGCAAGTGCTGCGCCTTTATTGAAGCAAATTGGTACAACCTCATTTATGGCAAATGAATCCTTCGAAGGAAGGAAGGTGGTATAAAAATGGGATGCGTGTAAGTTGAGTCAAACTAAATTCGAGACACATACAAGACACATAGCAAGTTTTGGCAACTACCCCATATAGAAGGATGCCGAGCAGCCGACATCAGCTTTTGACCCTGTTGATGGATTTTGATTACTGTACTATTTCGTTCAATTCGAACGTCACGCGTCACAGCGAAAAAATCTGAGAACGGAAATCCGACCCCCTTCCAGATTTATATCCTGCTAAATCCTTCGCTGCTAGGATATTTCAAAGACCGCCAATCTCGATTTGCAACCTTGAGCTCATCCTCGCTAGGCTTGTATCAAGCTGTGACTTATGAAATAGCCTTCGAACCAATTGCGTGATACCATATCTCTCGCCTTCAAGGAATCAGTGGAGGGGAAGGCCCACTTTCCTCAGCGGCCTTTTATATTCATTCGCCCGGCAATACGGCACTGCATGTTTGGTGATCGGTTGGTTTACGGTCTGAAAACATGGATTCTAAATGTTCGGACTTTGAATTTCTTTCTGGATTTCTGCGGGAAGTCACGCATTTACGGATCTCATCCTGATGATGTGTCAGGCAGTATCCCAAGGTGCGAAATAGCTATTAGCCTGGGCCACGGCGACCACTTGAACCTGCAGCCAATTGTGCTGCCCGACCGCGCACCTCGTACCTCCACGCTTGAATGGCTGGAGTCTGGAGTCTGGAGTACGGTACTGCGCAGACTCGCACGTTGCTCGTGTTGAGGATTCTGGTTTCACAGCCACTGGGCCAACGGCGTTGTTTGTTTTACTTTATTTTGATTTTCGTATCGATCACTACCGCTTCTTGGCTTCGTACCACCACCACCTACGTATTGTATTGTCCACGAATATACGTTTGTTCGAGCCATACCTGTCACGTTCTTTGTGCCTGCCAACATCTATTCCCAACAGCTCGGGGAGCATATTTTCTAATGGACGATGTCTAAAACAGCTGGATGATGCCTAACGCAACGGTTCTCACTAGGACCTTGGCCACCCTTCCTCTAATAGCCTCTGAGTGCATCCCGCAATGTCGCCGGTTGCTCTGGATGCACATATTTCGAGGGACGGTGCCCAAATTATCTTGAGCAGAAAACAGGGGTTGCGATGCTTCTTGCTATGGACGTCTCGACTCCCTCTTTCCCTGCTTTGATTCATATTATTCCATCTTAAAAGCTACTATGCTACGACGAAGGAGGGTGGCCACAAAGCTGTTGCGCTGATGAGCCTAGACTTCCATGGCAACGGCAACACCAACTCAGGAACGAGATTGGGCAATTAACGTGGTAACACGGCAATCGAGGCGATCGTGTGTGCGAGTGGGTTCGGGGCACCTCCGTGCAGTCAATCAATTCCTCTATACGCAAGTATACACTGCGACTTTTCAGTCAGCGAAGTAGTACTGCTTGGTAGTCGAGTACTAGAAGCTTTGGCTGTAAGCCGGTAGGGATCTCTCGAAACGAGAGAGGACAGAAACGGGTATGACGTGAATACCACAAATCCGTAAGCGAAAACGTGAGAAGAGACTAGAAAACGTCTCTAGACGGCAATCCTAGCGAAGCGAGCGAAGGAAACGGGAATAAACGTGTGAAACTGAGTCTGGGAGTGGGGAATCGGTGCGAAAACGTGTAACTGAGGCTGGGCGCGTCGAGAGAGAACATGAAACGAAGTACTGAGGGTGCGGGGTCGAGAATAAACGTGGAAATACGGAAACTGGGCGATGATACTGAGAGCGAGAACGGAAATATACTGGCGACGGCGGGGTACTGATCCTAAATGATACGGGAATACTGATGTCGATGTTGAAAACTGGTCTTGTGCTGAAGCGATCCTATCCTATGTCAAAACTAACCTTCAAGTCCACTCGGGGGACTGTCCTATACGAAAACTATGCTGAAACTGGTCCTATACTGGTGCGAAAACGATCCTAAGTCTACTCGGAGACTACCCAAGTGGGCGACGATACGATGGTGAAAGTGAAAACGATAAAACGATCCTATGCTGGTGAAGTTGAAACGATAACGGCCGATAAAAGATAAACGTGGCGAGGTATGGCGCGGCGATCACGTATTGGCACAATATGAGCGTGTACCAATAGTGTTAAGAGCAAAGAGCGAGTGTCAAGCGACTCTTCACAGTCAAAAACCGTGGAATAACTCTGGTGAGCTTAAGAATTGACGTGCACTCGAGAATATGCTGGGGTAAACGGTATATTGCCGTGAAACGGTAATAAACGTAGTAGAATAGTCTCGATGTGGTGTAGACTCGATGCGTAGGGGTAAGCTGATCTATGCTCGAGGTAAGCTGACTCTAAGCTACGTTTTTCTAGCTAGTTTTTATACTACAAGTACGAAATTATAAATAGAGTAAGTGTGCGCGATTTAGTCAGGCTGTAAGGCCGTGGCTTAGTAAAATTCGTAGCAAACATATGGTTTCTTGACTTCGAAAGTAACAGCAACTCGTTGACGTTGCTGCGTATGGACGAAAACCGTATGGTTTTACGGAGCGATGAACGGATCGTTGCGTGCTGTTTTAGCTGCGGACTGGTGAGGTATGTCTTTTGTACTGAGGTGTACGCTTGGGTCTACGTCTTCTCCAAGTCTTGGCGAAGTAACAGTCTTAGTAAAACGCGGTCTGTAGTGGCCGTGTGCTTGAAATATCATGGATGGATGAGTGGCTGCGGCAATCACGTCATTTCATTAATTGATTGATTGACGCGTCAATATGCCGATGGGAAGTGATGCGGCAATTCCGTTTTAGGGTGATTTGCGATCGAAGGTACCTTGCCATGACAGAATACGGCAATTATGATGCGTAACGAGATGGGATGGATAACAAAGCGCGTGAGGAGTGGTTGCCGTAGTATGAAAGTGGTATGAGCTTGTGTGCAATCTTTGGTTTACTGAGAGTCCGTTGGGTGGACAGGAGCGGTAATTATTGCCTAAAATCCGCGAATTCTGAGCGTACAGAGCCTGGAGGCTCATCAGCGCTATGGCTCCTTCATGTGTTATTCTGTTCATATTCTGTCACAAGGCTTTCATGCCTTTCTGATCACACTTTTCACCTTGCCATCACTGAGGCCGTGAGGGAGTACTCTTGGTGGGGCTTTAGCAGAGGTTCGGTCCCATAGCAGTTACCAATCTTTGTAGATCTTATTTATTTCTGACTCAGACTGACTGTAGTATGGACGTCGTTATGTTTCTGTTCAGGAGCACCGACGACTAATAAAATAACCTTCCTTCCTTACGAGTCACGACTTTACCTTATTGACGCACATCTCACTTTTACACTAAGAATCCAGATCTTGAGTCAAACACGAAAATAAATCTCCTACCAATTTAATCTTTTCTTTTCTAGCTTGCACTGTTCTCAGAGGTTTCATAGAGGTTCGAACGACCAAAGTCTCACACATATATATACATCTCAGGAACTTCAAATATTATGCTGTCCTGAATGACCTTCAAGAACGACCTGTGGGATCCCATGGAAAGTGTGTATGTATGTATGTTTTACCATTAGTCGTAGTGATTGATCGCTGGCAGGCTGCAGTGGCTGCTCACAAGTCGTTTGCGTACCGTTCTGGGCGTGGCATTGGGCATAGATGTGTTTCGCGTGCCGTTTTGGGCGTGAATACGCTTTGCGTGCCATTCCACGATGACTAATGAAACCGACTTCCTTCCTTCCTTCCTTGCACGTGGCATGCAGCTTTACGCTATTCCACTTTGCGAAGCATCTCGACAAGTCTCGACGGCTTCATTTTTGCTAGGCTTGCTAAGTACCGGAGCTTCGGTCAAGCCTTGTTTGTCTCGGAAGGTGTTTGGCCAGGTCTAAAATTGAATTTGAGTCAAATGCAGTTGGAAGTAGTAGTAGTAATAGTAGACGTCACACTGGCAACAGTCCTTATCAAGGGAACAGCCAATGTTTTCTGCACCGTTGTTGACAAACAGGGCGACATCGCAGACTGCGAAGAACCCATGCCGCTGTGAACATCGTTGGTTTTCCGGACCAACGCATCTCACGGAGTTGGATAACTTCGAGTGGGGGGCAAGGGGATGACCACAGATGAGTGATCTCCTGAGTAACAGCTGTGATATCGGATACAAAACGACGAGGTCGACGAACGACAGTGCTATCAGTGCCGCATCCAAGCAAAGCACAGGGTGTTGGTGTTGTTACCGGCACAAGGTCCCAATAAGGAATGGCCGGGCCCACAGCCCTGACATGGCGAGCCATGTGCTGTGGCCATGAAGGCTCATACCGTTGTGATCACGCTGTTGAGTGTGTCGCGCGGAGTAGAGACTCTTCATGGGGTGCAAAAGAAAGGCAGTCATTTATGAATAATATAACAGTACAGTACTAAAAACGCAGAAGATGTTGAAGACATATTTAGTGAGAGCTCCGACCATTTTCATATCATCTGCTCCCAGTAGGACATGTATGATTTCAAAACCAGAGGTAGCTGACTGTGATAGATTCACAAAAGGGCTGGTGGCAAGTAGGACAATGGTGTAGCCTTCGTTTGAGGCTTGGAGCGGTAGCGCAAGTTGGCTCTAGGAAGGGCAAGAGACTCGGCCATAGCATAGGACAAAAAGTGATCTGATGGAAGAGATAGAGCGTGTTGCCATCATAGGGCGAGTATGAAGCAACGATATTTGACCGACCACATTCCCGTCTCTGAGAATGACAATAGAACAGGGGAGCGGTTGGCGACGTCTGCAGAGCAACTGACAAATACTACAGTTTCTGAATGCATTCAAGTTGTGCGAGCAACGCCGCGTCAATGTTGATAGAGATATCGCAAGCAGACATGAGATGAGAGATGCCATCTTTCGGAGGAATGATGCCTACGAAGTTCTCTGCTCCAAGGCATTTACAGTCACAGACTTCCTGGCTTTGGACACCCTCACATAATGATGCTCCTTAAAGATTGACGTTATGAATCTGGCCAGCAGTCAGACACAGAATCCGATATGAGAGGGATTAAGGATGCTGATTGGCCCCCAAACCTGTGGACTTAGTCCAGAGAGCAGGTTAATCAGTGAAAGAGAAGGTGTTAATGAGATTGATGAATGCAACATAGAGAGGTTTTCCATCTGCTCGGGACCGGTCAATGGACATAGGTAGAATGAACATAAGTATTGTTATTGGTGTGATGAAAACCGTTCTGTGAAAAGGGCAAAGAGTATGGCATTTGTCAAAGTGAGACATGTTGCATCATGACGGAGTGGAGCTCAATAATTGTATGTATTGGAATATGGCAATCCGGCATCTTGCCGAGCTTGCTGATTAAGGAAGAAGAAGTAGGAAAAGAGTAGAAAGTTCTAGTAAAATAGTACTTTAGTATAAAAGTAGGTACTGTAGTGTACATCTGCATGCGTTTGCAGAGCTCAGCCAAGCGCAATACTATTGGCTCCACACCGCATGTACATACTGGAGACGAACTGATCCCCCGTTTTACGACAGTATGGAAACAGACGAGGACGTCAAAGGAAAGGGAAGACAAGTAGTACGCCATGGGAGGCAATGAACCAAACATAACCAAACACAGCTGTGAGACATGGCGCACGGACCCCAGGGAATCGGGCGCGGTACTGGGGCCCACGAAAGCGAACACAACGGGAAGGCAAGCACAATACACGGACACGGGATCAAGACACCGGAACAGGAACGCAAACGCAATGCGAACACAAACAACGATGCATGGGAACACAACCGGAGCACAAACACAGGAACCACGATGCAGGAACACGAGGGCACGCAAACACAGGAAACGAGAATGGGGACAGGGAAGAAAAGGTTTAGTAAAGCAGAGGAGACAAGAGAAAGAGAGGCGCACGATGAACTGGAATGACCTGATGGAACAGCCAACCTGGTGGTAAAGGAGAACAAGGTGCACAACATCGTCTTTGTCGTCAAGTCCCTGCAGCCACATGTCTGGGGAAAGCGCCAGGAAGACAAAACCTCATGTCCGACTGCTGACCGTCGACCAGCACTGGGAGAAAAAAAAGGCAAGAGCCACGAGATCAGTTGCTGGGTATTGGAACTTGGAAGCCTAGTGGAACCCAACGCCAGCGAGACGAATCACTCTAGAGTTCAGTTGATGGCGGTGGTGACGGCCAAAGGTGAGGAGAGGAACAAGGGTCGGTAGTAGGGTGGTTCGGTAAGTATGGCACGGTTGTGGTAAGAAACAATGGTGTAAGGGTTAGTGCGGGGGCTGGACGATGATTCACATCAGCAAAGCTTGGATCGGCAATCCACCGGATCATGCTTGGGTTGTTGGGCAAAGCCTTGGAAGATTTTATCCGATGTCAAGATCTTGGGGCACGAACGATGGTCCACAGACTAAAGCTAGGGGAAACAATAGAACCAAAACAGGACTGACTGTTGCACACATCGATGGAAGGGGCATAACAAGGTCGAGATTTGGAGTGGTAAGTGAGCTCGAGGCGTGGATCGCTATGACAAGCAACTCTCGAGACCTCATATATCATAGCTAGGACATCGTTCTAGACAATCGTGTCTTCCACAGTTAGGTTGTCTCCCGTCTCCCAACCAGGTCGGACAAGCCTGCAAACGTCATATGCAGTGCAGTCACAGCTATGACATGAAGGCTGGGGGAGCCGCGGGCCCCAAGTGTAGCACCAGAATTTGAGGAAGACGAAGAAAACAAGAGAGTATGGGAAGAAGAAGAGGGAGATTCGGAGGACGAGCATAGATAGCTTTCAGGAAGCTACCACTCGTGGCACGAGAGCCTGACTGTGCAGAGTTACTGTACGTGGACTCTCCTCCCGTACTTCATCATCAAGGAAATCGTTTGACTGCTCTTCCTTTCTCTCCTTGAATAAGCAACGAGGAAATATCGCAACGAGTACCTTGATTTGGTCCGAGGCTTGGCTGTGACGGAGGGTTCATCCTCCACACTGACCTTGCAGAACAATTGCAGAAGCGGCAGAGGCATCATCGTCGTGGAACGTGTTGGGAATAAGTGTCGGCAGGCACAAAGAACGTGACGGGTATGGCTCGAACAAACGTATATTCGTGGACAGATACGTAGGTGGTGGTGGTACGAAGCCAAGAAGCGGCAATGATCGGTGCGAAAATCAAAATAAGGTAAAACAAAAGACGGCGTAGCCGACGGCCTAGTGGCTGTGAAAACCATAATCCTCAACAGAATGTATGAGCGGACATGTGCATGAGCAGTCGAGTCAAGGACTTCCGATGCGCAGACTGGGGTCATCGGTAGCGCGGCATTCGAGCAACGCGCGAGGCTGTCCTCCACATTGACCCTGCAGAAAGTGCACAAATGCCATCGGCGAGGACAAAAGGGCGATAACATCGGAGGGCATGGTCACTGGAGAAGTAGCAGGAAATGACCTCGTACAGCCATGACACAAAGGAAGGAAGCAAGTTTTATTAAGTTGTCCGTACTACAGTTCAAGTTCAAGTTCTTTTCCCTTTCATCTTTGGCAGTGTACCCCCTTTGACTCGGGGGAGACGTTTACGAATCACAGCAAGGAAGGGACGGCTCGCATGCCTCTGGATTGGACCTGCATTGCACCGGTTTTATGCATATTGATTCTTTTGAACAGAAAATTTCCTGCCAGAAAGAAAACATGCATGTGGACACTTCAGTCAGTGGCTGTGTCTCGACGCATTCCCAACAGTTTTTCGTCTCAGCTGCCATGGATCGCTTGGCTACCTTCGCTCAGCATCTCACCACACCCGTATCGTGCACCAAATATTCTCGGGATTGGCGTATTCTAAAAGTTTAGATCATTTCAGCTTATCCGGCGGCCCCAAGAGCCCCGGATAGAGACTATTTCGCCCTCCCTGTGCGTAACTTTGCGTGAGAGGCCTGTCGACCCTTCAGCCTGTTGCCCCCACACCCACATCGGTGCCAATCTCATACACGAAGAATACCAGGGGATCGCATATAGGGTGCCATCTGGCAACGGGAGCTCAATCCCAGCAAAACCAACGACAGCGATGACAGGACGGCATAGTAGACATTGAGCACAAGGGAAGGACATGGTTGGGGCAAGGCTACGGGGCAGAGGGAAGGGATGGTCAGTGGGTAAGGAGGAACGAATGGGATATGTCGAAGATGTCCAACAGCTGCAGCGACAGCAACGCTGTTTTGGTTCGAATGGGCGACAAGGGCCAATGTGACGTTCTACCCCGCGCGAAGAAGATTGATCCACTACAGACCCGGTCGCAGTTCTGACAACGGCCGGTACTCACGCCGTAGCTCATGGATGGGATGACGCATATGTCACTGCCCGTTGTTCGTGTAACAGGCCTTTGCCTATAGGCTATTGACCTGCAATCTAACGTTACGGTGAATGTTTGATTCACGTGCGCATGGTGGTGACGGAAGAGAGGACAGTGCTTTGGTTTGTAGGAAGCTTGGCTGTGATGCATTGATGGACGACAGGCGTGAAGGTCTGAGCGACGTAAGCATCTAGGTTCACCGCTCTCCAACTGGACGATTACCAGCATGCTGAACGAACGGTGTTTCCCACCTAACATCTCAGTCACTTCGAGTGAGGTCCCCTGGTGAGTGGAACCCCATTATCGCTGTATGAAGACACCTAGGTCATCCGACTGATGGAGTTTGCATGATGCAGACAACACAAATGACATCCCCGGAGATGAGGAGCTACTTCCCTGCAGCAGATTCTCTTTCGATTAGTGCGCGTGTCCACCCAGTCGTCATTCTCCTCTGCGTGCCCTCTCTTTGCTTGCGCCAACTTCGACTCGGTTGCTTCAAGTTCTCAGGGCGTTCAAACATAGGATTCGAAGAACACACAGTGCTCGGGATTTATCTTCCTTCGAACGTCCGGCTCTCACCGATGGCTATTCTCCGCAGCGCGTAAACTTCGCCAACGTGCACCAACATGTAGGCCTTCTTGTCTTTCTACCAGTCTATTATAACCTATTGGGTATGCGTAATGCACCAGGTTCGAGTCCTGGGGGTGAAATGGAGTATGCGCATGTGTTTTTTTGACAACCGAGGCCGGCTGAACAAATGGTGTGTTTGGTATGTTGTATCATTCCTCCCTCTCCAACTTCGACTCATCAAGTTTTAGTAGGAAAGGCTCTGACACCTCGTTTGAATTTAGACGCGCTCGTCTGTCCATTGTTAGCTCCTTTTCCAATGCTTGCATGGATGAGCGGGAGTGCGGCCCTGATACGTTCGATTCGTACTGGGGTTTATAGTATGCTTCTGTTTTCAAACTTTTGACGGTGTCTTTTACTTCCTCTGGACTATCATAATCGAATTCCTGATAATGGCAGCTTCCTTTGACCATACTAAAAGAGGAGGAGGTTACCACTGGGAAGAGTTCGGAACATGTATGTAAGACGGTGCGTTGGCTACCAGTTATTCGTGTACGACTCACTCATCAACTGTTTTTTCTTTAGGTATGGTCTCACTGAATTCATCGACTTGGAACAGCATTCAATCTACCTCTCCCGTTCGCAGCTCGCCTTGAATATGACGTCCTTTCTTGTGTATGGATTGAGGGAACGAAAATTCTTCCCATCCCACTTGCTCGCCTCGTAAACGTTAACGTTCGAGTCTCCTCACCTCCATTTCTCTTCCAGCACACCCAGTTGGCTCGGGGGAGAAGATCGTGATTGAGTATTTTGGGCGGGGCGAGAATCGCCTCGCGTACCAATACCCGACTACCTCTCCCATAGCGTAGTGGAACTGCCAAATGTACCAGGTTCGATCCCTGGAGGTGAAATATCCCCCCATTTATCCGTTCTTTTTGTGATCAGCGGATACACAAATCCGAGTGATTTTCTGCCCCTTTACAGGGTGTGCTTTTGACTGCCAGGCTCTCCGTGCTATTAGTATATGCATCGTCTGCGTCATCTAATACTGTCCTTCGTTTATCTCTATTCTTCGTGTATCATTTCTGGCTGGCTTGTCCTCCTCGACGCTCGCAGACCCACATAGTTCGTTTCAGACCATCCACGTTGTAGTCCAACGACACGCAAGTCAGTATACACGTTCGATTCGTGTAGTGGACCTGCCAGGCAGTAAGATTGAAGCTCCTTTTTTCTACCCTGTGCCTTTGCTTTGAGACCCTTTCTTGTTCACGACTCGGTATCTATAACTCATACATACGTAGCCTAAATAATGTGTTTGCATACATGTTCCAGGTTCGAACCCTGGAGGTGAAATATTTCCTCTTTCAGTGTTTTTGTTTCAGCCAGTGGCTGTGCCTAGTATCTCTCACCCTTTTACTTCATCACCGAGGAGATCGTTTGACTGCCCTTTCTCTCTTTCCTTGAAGAAGCGACGAGCAATGAGTACTTTGGTCCGACGGGTAGAGGCTTGGCTGTGACGGATGTCAAGTGTGCAGGTCCGAGAGAGCACGGTGCCGTGATGGAATTCTTGGTACGAGACTTGCTTTCTGTGTCACCTGGGACTCTGATGGGCATCTACCTTGCGTTCAGAGAGACGATTCGTGGGTTAGCGCTTAGCGAGAGACGCGGTGCCCAAGAAAACGCTTCCGACACACCCCACCATCACTTTTACCTACCAGTTGCGTTCTCCATCATTCCATACTTCCTGGCCTTGATGTCCTCGAGCAAAAAGAATCACATCCCTCTTGGCGTGCGTGCATCGATGCTGTCACTGAGGAACTATGCCAAGACACATCGAACAAAGGGCTTGGTTGCACACCTGCTTTTCTTTGCTTGTATCTACGCGTCGTTTTTCGTTCGAGTTGACGGATGGCTGTGCCGGGTATCAACACCGATCCTTTTGTAGTCGTCGCGCGCGCGCACCTCCTTCATAAAGCAAATCGTTTCCCTTGAAGAAGTGGGATTGGTCCGAAGTGTATGAGGTTTGCCTGTGACGGTCGTCTTATTGGCAGGTCCAAATAGCATAGAGCGGGAAATGAGCACGGTGCCGCGATGGAATCAATCTTTGGTACGAGATTTGCTCTTTGTGTCACTTTGCGACGCTGATGACCATCTAGGTTATGTTCATACCCGGACAATTACCGGCGCGCTAGACAAGTGGTGCTTCCTGTTAGCCTCTGCTCCGGCCCTTACATACGTCTAGACGAGGTTCCCCGGCAGGCGGAGCCCCATTGTCGCTGTATGAACCCGCCTAGGCCGTACGTATATGCCCATCCTCTTCGCGCGTTCCAAACTTGTAGGATGAGCGGACGACAAGCAATCCATGCAGAATGATATTCTTACGCCAGCCTAAACCCTTCGTCATTCGCCATCTCTGAGCTTATCGCCCTTTCAAACTTACTACCAAGAGCAGGAAATCGCATGGAAACCTGACTCTTCCCAATAATCTCTATTCTCTGCGATGCGGGAACTCTTTGCAGTCTATTGTAGCCTATTGGCAATGTGTCAAGCACCAGGTTCGACTCCTGGAGGTGAAATTTTGGGGTATTACTTTAACAATTTTTTTGCTCGTCATTTCTGAGTGATTTTCTGTGTTCTACCTTGCTCTTATTCACCGGATGTGACACAATGGACCCGTACTATGTGTTAGGCCCAGGGCTCCGAGAGTGTTTTTATTACGAAACATCGTCCGTCCTTCGGCTTTTCCCATTCTTCTTCCCGATATCATGACCCTTTCGTCCATCTCGTAGTCCTGCCGCCTTCTTTACAGAAGCGAACGTTCTGTCCACCTCATAGTCTAACGAGACAAGAGTCAGTGCACACGTTCGATTCGTGTGGTGGACTTACTTTGATTCCAGAGTTTAAGTTTTTCTATGCATATCAATTCCTTTGAACACGAATTGTTATCTTTCTTTGCTAGTGCTTCGTGCCATCTTTGGGACGAAAATATGCGAAGCCAGTGCAGTGGTTGTGTTTTGAAGCGAACATGCCCACTGCTCAGGCACGCATTCTTGGCAACCGACAGTCATGACTATGCGCCGCGACCTTTTTCGTCTCATCCGACATGGTATATATGCTAATCGTTTGACTGTGCTCTACTTCGAGCGCGCGACAAGGACCAATGTGACGGAGTTTAATTAAAAGTTGGCTGAATCTTGTGGGATGGGGGTAGCGGGACGAGAATCACATCAAGTCTTTCCAGCATGCGACTTCACTAAAAACGACGCGCGCGCCAGCTACTACGACTACCCCTTGTAGCCTAGCAGAACTGTATAACGTACCAGGTTCGATTCCTGGAGGTGAAATACTAACGCTTGTTATTCCTTTTTGTGATCAGTGAATAAAACAAATCCGAGTGATTTTCTGCGCTCTACCTGGGTTTTCTTATCCACACGGTGACAACGGTCAGTGCGATCATCCGCTCTATGATGGGCAAGCGTACTCAGCACCAGGAATTATACACTAATGCCTCGACTATCGAAACTGGCAGTCGAAGGTTCCGATCTTTGAAGCTATGGTTCGTATTGCGCAGCTTCGGAGTGCAAGGCTTTCAACAACATACCCGAAAGGTGCTCTGTTTCTCTGAAGATCGGTAGACTCTGAAAATCATTTCAATCTCGCAGTCAGTTGGTCCCAATAGTTTGTTCGTCAGTCTGGCCAAACAGTCTGATACCATTGAGATCCTGGTCCCGCATTCCTTGGGCCTGACTGTCTTCCGAGTGCAGCTGCTCTCTCAACATCGACACAGCTTGGAGTCCTTGAACGCCCTCAATATGACGTTTTTCAGTCGTTTAACCGCTCGGGACGATATTTACCTCACGCAGGCGCTTCTGGATGGCGTGGTTTGCATACGTCTTGCTGCTGGTGCCGCACAGACCGAAGAAAGTCATATCCAAAATGCATTTGGTATTGTTGTGAAGAAAGTAACTCTGGTAATAGATGAGTGGAAACAGCGACCTGTACAGTCTGCATTGTAGTGCAGTTCTCTAATATGGAGGTTGAGACATTAGACTCGAACAAAGGGCTGCAATAAGTAGTTGGTTAGCCTAACTTAATCGTGAGTTGCAATATACTTCACACCTTCTGAGCATACATCACCGTCAGTTCTGCCGAAGCAGATATCTCTTGTCCATTATCCCACTCCTTTGCTACGCATGCGATGAGGTCATCATATTCCTGTTCCGACGATACCAGCCCCAAGCCTCCACCTTCAAAAAGAGGCCCGCACATGGCAGAGAACGCTGAAGTCAGATCGTCTCTAAAATCTATCCCGTCCTGACATGCCCATTGTACCCAAGGGCAGGGCTCGTGTCTCACTCCACATGTTTACGAATCCCGCTTGGGTCAACATATCGGGAAGGCGTCTCATGATATCAACAGGTAGACCTTTGTGAGCGAATAACGCTGACCACAGATTACTAATCTTCGTCGAGAAAGGTCCCATATGCCCTGAAGTTATCGTTCCTTCGACAAGCTGTACCCATCCGCCAGGAGCGACGACACGGTGTAATTCATCTAGAGTAACCTCCCATTGTGGTCCAGTCAGAGCTCCATAGAGGAAGCGTTGATTGACTAGTGAGTACGTATCGGTCCATTGACTGGGTAGATCTGTGACCGAATGGAGGAGAAAAACGACGTTTGGGGGGAACGATTCGGGAAATATTTTGGACTGGATATCAATTGCTGTAAGAGAGACTGAGGAGGGAACTTCTTCCGCAAGTGAAAGAGCCCAGGCTCCTGAAAAAAACAAAGAGTAAGCCAGTGGACAGCACTTTCTAGGTCGATCCTCACCGGATCCTGTACCCGAGTCCAATACCCTATCCCCTGGCTTCAAAACTATTGGTGCCAATACAGATTTGCCATCGCATAGCGCACGTCTGACGAGAGCATGCTGTAGTTCAAGCCTTCAAAGCATTGGTACAAAAAACGACAGAGGTCATAGATGATAGCATACCGCTGTTTTTCCAGAGCATCAGATGGTAATACATAGTGTACATCTGGTGAAGACGGATAATCTCTCTTGGAGGACGCGGCGGACATGAAAGCGAAAGTGGCATCGCTTCAGAACTAAGGGTGCTTTTATGAGAATCAGCGGGGTGTGGTTGGCCGCATATCGACGACTGTGGGGACTGTGCAATGACAGTAACGCAGTAACGGTTGCTTCTGAATCCTCAAATGAACGAAGGAGGACCACGAGTATCTGCTAGCCAACTTTGCAGGTTCGAGATCTGGCTTCTCTATCGCTAGGAACCGGCTCTATGGTGCCTATTCTCGCGACTTTGATGGCCATTCTGTTTCGAACACATATCCTGAGCGTCCATCACTAGCATCGTGCTGATATCACAAGCACTGACAACAAGACCAGGAGCATGAAGAACCATATTAGCGATGTCCCACAATCTTTAGATCTTTAGAGAGGAACAACGCTAATGGCGGTGTCGTCGAATCTCCGACCGAGCTGTTGCCGTACAATCAAGCTATATCAGTTGCTTTGCTCCATTCCACAGAAGATTGCGAGCCAAATTACTGCTACCCATCGGAGCCTGATCTATAGCAGCAAACCAGAGCGGAGCAGCATCAGTTGTGTGCTTCGCCTTTCAGTTTTGGGTACAGATCGAAGGGGTAAGCGCGTAGGATTGATCAAGTGGAGCGTGGTCGAGGTCCGGCAGCGTCAGAATGCGCGCTAAGATCGCTTTCATTTGTGGTTTAAGCGGAAGGGGAGTTTAGGTAGGACGAAAAACTGCCAGATATAGGAACCTACAGAGCATATCGCCTACGAGGAGCATATACCTCAACGGGATTCATGAATGATCATAAGCACTCGGTTTCGCCTGGATGTTCAGCTCCGACGTGGTCTGCCTCTGCGTCATTACGACAGTTAAGTATGCTATGCTCTGAGGATTTTGACGAATTGTGCCCCAATCAGGACCTGTGTGCCGAGGACTGTTCGATTGATACGAACCGCGGGTTCGCCAGCATCACAGTCGTCGAGGCTGACGACGAAGAGAGACACGTATGGCCTGATCGAGCTACCAAAGCGGTCCTGGCATGTATATCTTGCACATGAGAGGTCCCTGTAATTTCGTCATCGTTCAGTGCAGACAGTCTGGTTGCTTGGAAGTTCAGAATGAGACTAGATGGGCAGCACACTTGCCAGTCGCATTAGATCCACGTTCCAAGTCTACAGGGGACTGTTCATTGACTTGCTGTGACATCGTAGAGCAGAAGCAAGACGGGTACCCGGAATTTCGTGATTAGCTCCTAGTGTTACATAATCCAGTAGCGGCGGAAGCCGGGTCCCCGATTCTTTCCCTTTTCCGGATTCATTTTCAATCAATAAGGCCTCAGCCTGCTACCTTGACCTTGCATGACGCAGGATTTTCTCACTTAAGAGAGTTCAGACGTACTCGACAAAATCAAAATTGTGCATTCTGGATGACATGCAGGAATCTAATGCATATACAGCACTGGTTGGTTGCAGGGAAAAAGTTCGCTCGGTGGCAGCTGTGCTGCCACCAGCTCACATTTTCCCTCGCAACCTCAGGCAGCTACAAAGACCACACGACAAGGTAAGTAGTGGTCAGGCTTATTGAGAAGAGGTTGTCGGCCCAAAATACTAAGATATAGCCAGCACCGTCAATGGCAGAGGTGCTTCCTTTGTGAGCACCAAGCGGTAATAAAGAAAGTTGGAACTTGATACCAGAAATGTATACTCACAATAGCACAACGCTCGCCAGATGTCGATATATTGCAGCAGCACAAACATTGCCACCAAGAATGTCATGGGGTATGTTGGTGACACCGTTCCAACAGGCCCGAGTCTGGATGTCGCAAAAATCAGCTACGAAATCAGTCAGCAGCATGCGAGGTACATACATTGAACCTGCCAGTGCACCCTTCACTGCACACAGAAACAGCACTGCTTAAAACACCATGCCCTTGCTCGCCGGACGTCAAAACGTCGCAGTAGGGGGAAAGTCATTGTCCGAGAATGTGCATACTACGAGTCTTGAATTATTGAAGCTTGAAGCTGAACCTTGACATGTGACACCTCACGCAGTATTCAGCCTAATGATTAGTGAAAAAGACGGTTATTGTCATGGCAAGGACGTACCATGCCATGCCTGTAAACCAACATTTCCCAAAGACTGTACCCTTGCTCGCCGGACACGTAACTGACAGTGACTATTAAAGGTACCTGATGTTCAACGACAAATTTAATGGTGTCAGACTACATACCGGCATCGAAAGGCCAGGCTTTTCGAAAGTGGATCTAGCACCATAGTACTCGCACCACCACCACAAGGGCACACGAATCGCACCAAACGCATGCTGAACATTTTCTTGGTCCTTGCTCTCCAATGTATACCTGGCGAGCTAAGTCGCAGAGTGCTCAAGCGCTCAAGCGCTCAGCGCTCAGGACTCAAAGAGAATAGCATGGACATTCTGTCTGTATGCACACTTGCTGATTGATGATCTGGCAGTGTCTCGCTGGCTCGTTCCTGGTGGATGTGGCCAATAGCTTCCTAATGTTTGTCATAGCAATAGAAGACCATCTTATCAGGAAAGATGAAAGAAGGAACAGAGTGAGGAGGGGGTTTTGTGAAGAGTGCGAGTCAGTCCTGGTACAGAAAAGACGTCAAGCGAGGTTTTGACGAGTAAACAAAGCAAACGATGCCTGCAAACCAATAGGGAGAAGTCGGAAAGACAGAGTTTTTCAGCCACAGCGGCAATCACTTTCAGCCACCTGGCATGCCAGCCGTAGCATGCCATATGCTCGCCAATCACCGCAAATTAGCTAAGCCAACCCAGAGTATAGCCCCTGTCCAGACAGTTTGGCACTACTCATGACCAGTTACGGCTCCCTATAACCCTCTGTCGTTTCCTCATTCTTCGGAAAGAATCGGGGATATATCTGGTGTCGAAGTACATCTCTTTGCTCTCTACCATCATGTCTCGACCGCTCCCCTACTTTGATATCAGCATCAGCGGCGCACCTTGGCGGTGTCCCTGCTGGGTGAATCGTGTTTGAGCTGTACTCCGGTGCCCAAGACAGCAGAGAACTTTCGTGTTCTATGCAGGGGAAATCCCGCTCAAGTACGCAGGCTCGGGGTTCCACCGGGTGACCAAGGACTTCATGTGCCAAGGTGGTGACTTTACAGTGCACGACGGCACTGGTGAACTCTCGATCTACGGTTCCAATCTTCCCCATGAAGCACAGTAAACCATTCTTGCTCTCGATGGCCAATTCAGGACCGAACACGGATGGGTCCCAGTTCTTTATCACCGTTGCACCGACATCACATCTCGATTGCAAGCACGTCGTCCTCAAGGAGGTGAGGCGGGGGAAGGGCGCTCTGAGAAAAATAGAGAATATGAAGACGGGACCGATAAGCCCATGAACGGGGTGTTGATTGTGAACACAGGGGTGATCACAGAATCATAGCTGGCTGACGAGGTCGTGGAAGTGGAGGACTACCCCAAGGATGATGAGAACAGATCCAGACTGACCCAGCCTTAGCACTGGAAATCATCCTCCCCATTCGTGCATTGAATATGACGTCCTTCCTCAGGAATGACATTCTTCCTGTTCCCTTCTTCGTTTGAGTGTCGTTGCAGAGAGACAAGAATTGCATGCCTGTCGACTCGTCACTCATCCCCACCAGCGATGTGCGCACCCAAGAAATGACATCAACTGCACCCTGCCATCACTTTTGTCTACCAGTTGTGGTCCCTCTGCAAACATGCTGCTGTCTCTCCATCATTCATATATTCATACCTCTTGGCTTTGTTGTTCTCAAGCAAAAGAATCACGTCCCTCTTGATGTACGTGTATGGATGCTCGTCGGCTTGAGTCACTCAGAACAATGCACTCGTATCGCCAAGGCATCAGGAGGCACCGCTGTTGACACCATTTGCCTTACACACGTTTGGGTGAGGTCACCTGGCAGGCGGAACCCCATTGTCACAGCTGTTTGAATGCAGACAGTGTAAATGACATCCCCAGAGACAAGGAGCCTACATCTCCACAGAAGATGTTCTCTCCATTAGTACGCGCATCGAATATGATGCCCTTGCTCGGAAACGACATTATTCCCATCCCATCCGGATGTCCACACACCCACTTGAGCTTGGAGGGATCAAAGTAAAGAGAATCCAGCTGCCTTGGGAAGGAGCGGCGGGACGAGAATCGCATGCATCTCTCGGACTGTGGTGGACGTGCATGCCATCACTAAAAACACCAGCTTCTACGAGTACCCCCGTAACCTAGTGGAACTGTATAATCATGTACCAGGTTCGACTCCTGGAGGTGAATTGATCGTGTTCTTACGGTGTTTCTTCTTTTGTCAGAGCTACGATACATCGTCCACACCATACTCGGTTTGTGTACGTAATGTCTGGGACCAGGCGTTCACTGTGGACACTGCCGTGTAATACTACCTACCTACCATCAATCTTCTTCCTGCCAATGTTCCGACTCTCCATCTCGCGCTTGGGCCGCATCGGTAGAGAGTTCTTTACAAACACGAACATTTCGGCCTCATCATAATCTAACGAGACAAGACTCGGTGCACACGTTTGATTCGCGTGGTGGTCTTCCCTTGATTCCAGTATTCAAAATTTTCTGTGTTGCACCTACCTTGCACTTTTTATGCATATCAATTCTTTTCGAATCTGTAATCTTTCTTTGCTAGCGCTCTGTGCCATCTTTGGAACGAAAATAGACCGAGGACTCTTTAGGCTCGTGGCTATGTTACAAGTTCAGGCACAGCATTCTTGTCAACCGACAATCATCACCATGACCCTTTCGCTTCACCTGCCATAGTATCGCTTGACTATACTCTCTTTTGAACGAGCGACAAGGTCTAATGTGATGTTCTACCCCGCACTATGCGATCTCGTGAAAAAGACTGGGCCACGCCCACCACAGACCCGGTCCAAGTTCTGATGAGTATCGATAATGGTTGGTACTCATACTGTGGCTCATGAATGGGATGACGCGTGTGTCGCTGCCCGTTGTTTGTGTATGGCCCTGCTTAACAGCCCCTTTGCTGGGTGATTCCTATCGACTTGGGATCTAACATTAAGCGGTGAAAATTTGGTTCACGCGCACACTGGTAACCAGTTCTTTGGTTTGGTCCGAAGCGTATGAAGCTCGGCTGTGATGGATGGCAGGCGTGAAGGTCCAAGCGACGTAGGGCATGATTTGGCACAGAGAGAACACAGACCTGCCATGGAATCTTTGGTGCGAAGCTTACTTTTGATGTCACTCTGGAACTTTGATGAGCATCTAGGTTCACCGCCTTCCATTACCAGCATACTGATCAAACGACGCTTCCCACCACTGGGTGAAGTCTCCCGACAAGCGGAACCCCATTAAGTCATCTATACTCGTCCGACTGACAGAGGTTTCATGATGCAGACGACATAATTGACGAGGCGCTACTTCCCCGCATCAGATTTCTCTCGATTAATGCGCTCGTCCTCCTAGCCGCCATTCTCCTCCGCACGCCCTCTCTTTGCTTGCGCCAACTTGAACTTCGGCTCGGTTGCTTCAAGTTCTCAGGGTGTTCAAGAGCTCGGGCTTCATCTTCCTTGGAACATCCGACTCTCACCGATGGTTATTTTTCTAAACTTCGCCAACGTGCACCAACATGTAGGCCTTCTTGTCTTTCCTGGTAGGTATGCGTAATGCACCAGGTTCGAGTCCTGGAGGTGGAATCAAGCATGCTCCTGCTATTTTTTGACAACCGAGGTCGGCTGAACAAACGGTGTGCTTGGTATGTCGTATCCCAACTTCGAGTTTTAGTAGGAAAGGCTCTGATTCCTCGTTTGAATTTAGACGCGCTCGTCCGTCCATTGTTAGCTCCTTTTCCAATGCTCGCATGGATGAGCGGGAGTGCGGCCCCGACACGTTCGATTCGTACTGGGGTTTATATAGGTTTCTGTTTTCAAAGTTTTGACTCTGTCTTTTTCGCCCCCTGGACGATAATTGAATTTCTGACAATGGCAGCTTCCATTGGCCATAGAGGGGAAGGTCACCACGGCGAAGAGTAACATACCACAGATGGTGCGTTGACTGCCAGTTGTTCGTGTATGACTCACTCGTCAGCGTTTTTTCTTCAGGTCTGGCTTGGAACAGCTTTCAATCTACCTCTCCTGCTCGCAGTTCGCCCTGCATATGACGTCCTTTCTCGTGCATGGATTGAGGGAACGAACATTCTTTTCGCTCGCCTCGTACACAATAACGTTCGAGTCTCCTCACCTTCGTTTCTCTTCCACCTTTGGGGCCACGCCTATCTGGCTTGGGGGTCGTGATTGACGGCAGCATCCCTCTAGACTTGCGCGGCGCGCTGTACGTGCACCAAAACCCGGCTACCTCGGAGACCGCTCCCATAGCGTAGCAGTTACTGCTACATGTACCAGGTTCGATCCCTGGAGGTGAAATAGTATCCAGAGCCGTTCATTCTTTTTGTAATCACAGATCCGAGTGATTTTCTGCTCTCTGTTTCTTATTGCTTTTGACTGCCTCTCCGTGTTATATATACCCCACGTTAAGTCTTGAGCTCAGAGATTTATGGATCGTCTGCGCCTTCGTTTTTTCTTATCATTTCTGCCTGTCTTGTCCTCCGGACCCACATAGTTCGTTTCAGACCAATCCACGTTGTAGTCCAACAACACGCGAGTCAGTGCACACGTTCGATTCGTGTAGTGGACCTCGGGTGTCTAGTATGTGATTGAGGCTTTTTTTCTACCCTGCGCCCTTTCTTGTTCACGACTCGGTATCTATAAATCGCATGTACGTAGCCTAAACAATGTGTTTGTATGCATGTACCAGGTTCGAACCCTGGAGTCGAAATATGTATGTCGTCATTCAGGTGTTTTGGTTTCAGCCAGTGGCTGTGCCTGGTATCTCTCACCTCTTGTACTTCATCATCAAGGAATCCGTTTGATTGCCCTTCATCTCTTTCCTTGAAGAAGCAACGAGCAAGGAGTGCTTCGGCTTGGTTCGAAGTGTAGAGGCTTGGACTGTGACGGATGACAGGTGTGCAGAACACGGTGCCTTGATGGAATCTTTGGTACGAGACTTACTTTTTGTGTCATTTTAGGACTCTGATGAGCGTCTAGCTTGCATTGACAGAGAGACGATTCGTGGGTTAGCGCTTAGCAAGAGGCGCGGTGCCCAAGAAGACGCTTCCGACACACCCCGCCATCACTTTTATCTACCGGTTACGTTCTCTATCATTCCATACCTCCTGGCCTTGATTGCTCTCGAGCTAAAGAATCACAGTACGTGCATCGATGCTGTCACCGAGGAACTATGCCAAGATGCGACGAACAAGGGTACTTGGTTGCACACCTGCCCTCCTCTGCTTGCATATACGCGTCGTTTTCCCTCTCAGTCGACGGATGGCTGTGCCGGGTACCGACCACGATCTTTTTATAGTCGTCGCGTGCACCTCCTTCAAAATCGTTTCCCTTGGAGAAGTAGGAGTTCACTAGTTTGCAGGAGGCTAAGCTCACCTGTGACGGACAGAGGGTGTACTCTTACTGGCAGGTCAAAATGGCGCAGAGACGGTGCTGCGATGGTCTCAATCTTTGGTACGAGACTCGCTCTCTGTGTCACTTTGGAAGTCTGATGGCCATCTAGGTTACGTTCATACCCGGACGATTACCGGCGCGCTAGACAAGCGGCGCTTCCCGTTGACCTCTGCTCCGGCCCTTACATACGTCTAGATGAGGTTCTCCGGCAGGCGGAGCCCTATTGTCGCTGTATGAACCCTCCTAGGCCGTAACTATATGCCCATCTGATTCATGCGTTCCTAACTTGTAGGATGAGCGGACGACAAGCAATCCATGCAGAGTGATATTCTTACGCCAACCTAAACCCTTCATCATTCGCCATCTCTGAGCTTATCGCCCTTTCAAACTTACTACCAAGAGCAGGAAATCGCATGGAAACCTGACTCTTCCCAATAGCCTCTATTCTCTGCGATGTGGGAGCTCTTTGCAGTCTATTGTAGCCTATTGGCAGCGCGTCAAGCACCAGGTTCGACTCCTGGGGGTGAAATCATGAATGATGGTACAGATACCGAACTTTTTTTGACAACCGATGATGGCTACACGAATGGTGATACTAGTGGGAACGTATGCTTGGTATGCCCTGTCATTCCTCCCACCCTCCGACTTTGACTCATCGATTTTTAGTGGGTGCGTACCTGAGGATGGCTCTTGTCGCGTGTAACAACAACTCGCGCACGTTTCGTATATTGCTCGAACTTGGAGGAATGACTCCTTGAACGTAGATGCGCTCGAATCATTAACATCTTTTCCGACACTTCTGACCACTAAGTGGGACTCGGAGTGCGGCCCCGACGTGTTCGATTCGCGCAGGGGTTTGTTGTCTCGTAACGAATGTGATCTTTTTTCTAATTTCTTTCCCTCTTCTAGACCCACTTGAATTACGCTTCCATTGAGATGACAAGGTGGGATCTAGCGCTGGAAGAAGGAGGTGGAGGATGTGACTCTACTGGTTGTTTGTGTACAGCCCTTTCATCAGCCAGTTCTGAAATGGTCTTCTGCAGTGAGAGCTATACGATGTGATGTTGGGATGTTGTTCTTCGCGTTTCAACTTGGAATACCCTCTCGAGGTGCTCGGGTTCGCACGAATATCAAGGCAACAACATTCCTCCCATCCCGCTTCCTCGCCTCTTCCTAGAGACCGTCTTGATGGACGTTCAAGCTAAGTCTCGTCACGTCCACCCTTGACAGCGCACCCCCTTTGTATCGGGGGACAAGTTCACGAATCACGGCAAGGAGCATTGAGACAGGGCGGCGGGACGAGAATCGCATGCCACATCACTCATCACTAATAACGACGTGTCGCCGGCTACTACGACTATCCCCGTAGCCTCGTGGAACTATTGAATGCACCAGGTTCGACTCCTGGAGGTGAAATTGGGGTATTGCTTTGACAATTCTTTTGGTCGTGATTGGTAGATTGAGTGATTTTCTGTGCTCTACCTTGTTGCTCTTATTCACCGGAGAGTTTGTATTAGGTGTAGTACTTATATGCGTTAGGCATAGGAGTTTTTACTACGATACGTCGTCCGTCCTTCGGCTTTTCTCATTCTTCTTCCCGATATCATGATTCTCGTCCATCTCGTAGACCTGCCGCCTTGACATAGCTCTTTGCAGAAGCGAACCTTCTGTCCACCTCATGGTCTAACGAGACAGGAGTCAGTGCACACGTTCGATTCGTGTAGTGGGCTTTAGGAGTGATATCGTATTGGTTTTTTCTGCCCTGTACCTTTGATATGAGCCCTTTCTTCGATATTCATAAACCACATGTACGTAGCCTAATACGTTTGCGTAACTTGTGCACTAGGTTCGAACCTGGAGGTGAAATGAGAATGTGTGGTCATGACATTCTTTGGGGTGCTTTCACTGCGAGCACCACGGCATGCTTGTACAATGAAGGACGCAGCTAAATTCTGCGTAAGACTAACAAGTTCAGAGTAACCTCCCCAAGTCGGCCAAACTTTGTCAGCACACTCTTTATCTAGCAGGAAGGTGCACAGAATCTCTGTTTGTCCGCTTCTACGTTCCTCTTCGTAATCCAATTTGTGCACATCTTGGAGGGATATTGTGACAGGGAAATAGCCAATACCGAATGTTCAGGCCTGTCAGGTTCAAATCCTGCTAGTGTCGATGGGAAAAATTGCGACAGTCTGTTCTTTTTGCGGTATCGATTCTTTGGAATGCAAATCTCCAATCTTTCTTCGCTAGAGCTACTCATCGTGGAACCATCCCCGGAATGAAAACACCCAAGTACTAGGTTATCCAGCAGTCAGTGGCTGTGCCGTAGCTTTCTTGCCAACCAACAGCCACGATCGGTTTATGGCAAGGCAGTCCATCTGCGAGAAAATTAGCGAGACGGGCGAGAGGGCCAGAATATCATGAGTGTACGGCCGGCCCAAAGCTTCGAGCCGAGCCGCGCAAACCTCTAATAGTAAGTGAACGTTCTGCCCACTTCATAGTCTGACAAGACAAGAGTTCTGAGTCAGTGCGCACGTTCGATCCGTGTGGTAGTCATGGAGGTTGTTGCAATTTACAAAATTCTCTGTGCTGCACCCACATTGCGTCACTTTTTATGCATATCAATTCTCTTGAACGTGAATTTTTTATCTTTCTTTGCTAACGCTCCATGCCGTCTTTGGAACGAAAATACGCGAAGCCAGTGGCTGTGCTAGCTATCCCTCTTCGTTCCGTACTCCATCATCGAGGAAATCGTTTGATTATTCTTCCTCTCTAAGCAACGAGGAAATATAGCAAAGAATGCTTTGGCTTTGTCCGAAGTGTAGAGGCTCGGCTGACATGTGTGCAGGTCCAAGCAGCGCAGAGGGAGCACGGTGCCGTGATGGAATCTTTGGTACAAGACATCCTTTCTATGTGATCTTGGAGCTCTGATGAGCATCTAGGTTCAACGTAACGTTCACGTCCAATGGGGCTTCCTGCTCGCAATGACCACTTACGTCTGGGTGAAGTCCCCGGTGGGCAGAACTCCATTATCGGTCACCTAGGCTGTCTATACTCACGCGTGTGGATGAGATTTGGATGCAAATGGCGCAAATGACACTCCCAGGGACGAGCAGCGTCAGCCTGATTTCTGTTACATCCCCACAGACGATTTTCTTTCGACCAGAACGCGCATCCTCTCAGCCGTCATTCTCCTTCGCACTTCCTCTCGTGGCTTATCATGCATCCACCAACTTCGACACAATGAAGTTTTATTGCTTCGAGTTCTCAGGGTATGGGTTGAGGAAGGCACAATGCTTGGGCGTTTTTCCGACTCTCATCGATGGCTATTTTCTACAATGCGGGAACTTCACAACATGCACCGAGATGATAGGCCTTACCAGTCCGACTAAGCCTGGGTATGCGTAATGCACCAGGTTCGAGTCCTCGGAGTGAAATTGTGAATCTGCGCGGTGACCGAAGTACCTTTTTGACGGCTGACGAACGAATGTTTGTTACGTCGTGTCCATGTCATTCCTATTTCTCCGACTTTGAGTCCTTCCGCCCACTTGCTCGCGTTTTCTCTGGTTGTTGGTTGGATTACAGCGATCGCTTCAGTCCTCTTCCTTTGCACCTTTGGCAGTTAACGTTACGTTCATCCCCTTTGGTTTGCAGGAGAATCTAGCTGCATTGAGAAAGAACAGTGGGGCATGCCTCTCGACTCGTCTCGCCGTACTACACGTCACCCATCACCAGAAACGACGTATTCCGACTGCGACGTCATCCACACTGTTCCCCACATGTGCACGTAACCTAGTGGCTCTGTATAATCTCCCAGG
This sequence comes from Armillaria borealis, assembly GCA_030435635.1. Taxonomy (NCBI): domain Eukaryota; kingdom Fungi; phylum Basidiomycota; class Agaricomycetes; order Agaricales; family Physalacriaceae; genus Armillaria; species Armillaria borealis. The sequence continues at coordinate 164,634 of JAUEPT010000097.1, forward strand.
TTCGACTCCTGGAGGTAAAATTGCGATGTGAACCTGTTCTTTTGGTTGCTTTCACTGCGAGCACCACGGCATGTTTGCACAATGAAGGACGCGGTTTCTACTTTTTTTTTTCAAATCTCTCACTGGTGAAATCAAAATCTGCGTAAGGCTAACAAGGTCAGAGCGGTAACTTCCCCAATTGATCTTCATCGACGAGCCTTCCGGCAGCCGCTTGTAGGGATTCCCAGCCGAGGTGCCAGTGAATTGAATGCTTAACCCAGGAACTTGGAATGCGGCCATAAGGGCACTTGCGTACAGCGCTGATCTGCTTCTTTGGACCCACACGACTCGGATTTCAAAAGAAAGACTTTCGACTGACTCTCATGTCCCCTCCACCATCTCAGGATATCCCTGTCGACATCTTCTATGAAATCTTGCTCCGATGCGGCGTCCAGGATCTTTGTTTCCTTTGGTTAAACTGTAGGCCAGTCTCTCGCAATTGCAAAGACGCGGTCGAACGCGTCTTTGTCACCAAGCATCTGAAAAAAACTTGGATTCGCGTCGACACCGGTGCGAAATCGAGAACAGGTAGGCCGAATCAGCGCACGTTGTGCCCAACCTTGACTGATTATTTTCTTAGAAGACCAACATGATACAGACGTAGAATTTCAGTTTTATCGTCTCGATCCCACCGACTCTACTCGTGCGATATTTGAATCTTATAAATATGAAGATGGTATAGAAGAGGCGTTGAGGACCGGTCCTTCCCTCGAACGCCCGAACATGGTTATCCAGATCCGGCACGAACTCAATGACACGGCCCTACCAGACTTTCGGTATCACTCTGATTCAGACTTGGACTTGAAGTTTGAAGTCAGTTTTGATTGGAAGGGAATGTATTGCCATTTCTTCCGAGAGCAGAAGGAGGTGCAGAAGAGGCTCGATGCCGAGCGCGTATGTGTCTTCCCAGTCGTTGTTCTTGTGATTAAATAATGTCATTTTTAGCGGCATGTAGATGGCCTTCCTTGGATGAAGTTCATGAAGTTCCGTTCTATGATGTTAGGCATGGATGTGAGCAAGATCAGCTGTGATGTCCGCGGAGAGAGGATTAGGCGGAACGTACTGGAGAATGAGGGCAGGCAGGTGTATGGGGACTATCCTGGGTTCGGAAAACTTGAGCGAAAACGAGGCTTTGCCGAGCTCTGGGAAGACGCGTATAGTGATGAGAGTGAGGTAGGCGAGGAGACCGATTAAGACGAGGAGGAGGATGAGGTCAGCGATTCCGACGTATCCTCAGAGGCTAGTTCAGCGGAAGACGATGAAGATAGCAATGACTCTGACTCTGATGATTAGTGCTTGGATAAGAACGCTCTTTTATATTTTCGTTATTACGATATGTTATTTGATTATTTTATTGTCATTCTCTGCAGGCCAATAACAGACGTCGAGCATCGACCGGCAATTTCCGGCACATCTCTAACTTGAACTACATCCTCCATTTCATTATACTTGCTCTGTCGCCTGCTTCATCGACTACCAAAGCGCCGCTACCTCATCACTCTTCCCCCAAGCTTCAATATCAACATATGAAGGTCTTAGCCAACTTCCACCAGAAAGATACGACTATATGACAAAGTCGACTACTGTTCCCAAGGCCGAAGCGTCGGATTTTCATACTCGATGGAGGCGTCAGTTCCGGGACCAGTGGATTATGAAATGCGAGTCAAAAAGCTAAAGGAAGACTTGGGGTAGTAATAGTATCCGGAGAGAGACATGAGCTCCGAGTCGGCCTGGTTGAAAGTAGTGCTTGGTAAGCGATTCATTCGGTCGATTTTTACTCGTTTCTCATATGCATGCTCAGATTCGCATCTTGTTCCAATCTTCTCGTCGGGCCAAACACGCGTGCTCAATGAGCCCTCTGGTGTTGGTAATACATACTCTGTATAGCCCTTCTGGTCGATGGCTGTACAATGATGCTGAATGTAAGACCACCTACTAAAAACGGCCTGAACTGACAAGTTGATATTGCAGAACGCACCGCTAGATATACACCGTTCGATGTGGATGCTCTCCAAGACATAGCCTGTAAATCTGTCGATGCCGGGAACTGCATCGCTTTCACTAAGATTGCAGAAGGTGTGGTCAGCGTCTTTTCCTCGTATTTGCTCGCCCTAATCATTCCTTCGCTAGGCTCCTGTAATAAAATATTTCTCCCCCAATTCGATAATGCTTCCCATGCCATAGTTCGCATTCCGTCATCCATCATCGGAAATACATACCTAAGCACATGCAGCGAAGTCGCCACTATGCAATTCGTTCACGAGGAGCTCGAAAGCCACTACGCACCCAAAGTACCTGCCTGGAACTCATCTTCATTGAATCCGGCTGTTTCGCACTTCATCGGAAGTTTTTCCAAACCGGAAACTTGCACTTCAAGGAGGATGTCAGCCTCGAGCTACAGGATCGACCATTATATCTGAGCGACGAGGATAACCAGCGTCGAAGTGCCCAGAAATACCGAATTGGACCCATAGTTAACGGAGTGCTGGCAGGGGGAGTGGAGGAATATACAAGCCGGTCGCGGTTCCTGTCGTAAAGATTCCAACTGGTTCCATTTAAATCTGTTGCTCATTCCTTTACCAGGACCTGACATGGCTTCGTATATCACCGCCGCTGCATGGCTCGCTCAGGAATCTCTCTCTCGAGGCATTGATACCAATTCATCCTTTGCTCGCTCCAGTTATCAAAACATTCCCGAAATCCATCGACTCCTCGAAAAATGTATAGCCGTCGCTCCTCATCTGGCTCCCCCAGACTCCTCCTCGTTATTGTCTCCCCTTCTCGTGCACCCTGACACGAGTGCATCAAACATGCTCATCGAGAGCCCCGCGAAACCATCAATCACTTGCTTCCTCGACTGGTAGGGTGCTATTGTCGCTCCTGTCTTCATGCAGGCGTCCATACCTGCACTTCTTGCCTACACTGACGGCGTCGTCGAGTTTGACTCTAGAGGATGCGTACCGCCTCTTCCGGAAGACACCGACCAGCGCTACTCGAGCAGGAATACCTCCGGCTGCACCACAAGTTGCTATCCCGGTATCGGTTCTACCTCGCTCAGCTACCGAAGCTCATGACCATCCATGCTGCTGCATGGCGATATCAGGTTCGCGTGATGCAGACGGCACAAATGACATCCCCGGAGACGAGGAGCTACTTCCCCGCAGCAGATTTTCTCTCGATCAATGCGCACGTCCTCCCAGTCGCCATTCTCCTTCGCATGCCCTGCCTGTCATGCACATAGCTTTAGCATACATCCGCCAACTTTGACTCTTAGAGACACAGTGAAGTTTTATTGCTTCAAGTTCTCAGAGCATTCAAACATTGGATTCGAAGAAAACACAGTGTTCGGACGTTTATCGTTTATCTTCCTTGGATTTGATTGGACATCCGACTCTCACCGATGGCTATTTTCTGCGATGCGTAAACTTCGCTAACGTGCGCCAACATGTCGGCCTTCTGTCATTTCTGTCAGTCTATTGTAGCCTATTGGATATGCATAATGCACCAGGTTCGAGTCCTGGGGGTGAAATCGTGAATCTCCTAGGCCATCTTTTGATAACCGAGGCCGGCTGAACAAACAGTGACATTATGGTCCATGATTGGTGTTTGGTATGTCGTATCATTCCTCCCTCTCCAGCTTTGACTCATCAAGTTTTAGTAGGAGAGGCTTTAACACCTCGTTTGAATTTAGACGCGCTCGTCCGTCCATTGTTAGCTACTTTTCCAATGCTTCCAACTACCACATGGAGGAGTGGAAGTGCGGTCCTGATACATTCGATTCGTGCAGGGGACGTTGGTAGTCATTGTGTGCGATAACATTCTTTTTCTAATTGCCCCCCTCTTGTCGTGTGTGTCCGTGGCTGTCAAGTCAGAATTTCTGATAATCACACTTCCATTCTCCATACAAGGAGGATGGCGTGACTCTCCATGACTAGCGCGCCACTGCCCGTGGTTTACTTACGGTCTACTCATTAGCCTTTTCTTTCTCTAGATCTGTCTGCTATGCATCTACGACGACATGATGCTGGGACATTGTTCTTCACATATCGACTCGAATTTGGAACACCCTTCCTTCTCGAGATGTAGCTCTCTCGAATATGACGTCTTTCCCGTCTCACTCGCTCGGCTCTTCCCAGAGACTGGTTCAAGTCTCTTTCTCTTTCCCGGGGGACAATTAGTCCAACGACAGAAGAGTCAGTGCACACGTTCGATTCGTGTGGTGGGCCTAGTAGGGCAATGATCGTAGTCCTGTTTTTTCGGCCCTGTACCTTTGATTTGAGCTCTTTCTTGTTCACAAGTCGATATCCATAAATCACATGTACGTAGCCTAATGCGTTTGTGTAAATGCACCAGGTTCGAACCTGGAGGTGAAATGAGTGCATTGTCATAGTGTTCTTTTGGATGCTTTCACTGCGAGTACCACGGCACGCTTGCATGGTGAAGGGCGCAGTTTCTGCTTTTTCTCAAACTTCTCACGACTGAAATTAAAATCTGCGTAAGACTAACAAGTTTAGAGTAACCTCCTCTTACTCTTTATCTAGCAGGAAGGTACACAGAAACTTTGTTCATCCGCTTCTACATTCCTCTTCGTAATTCCATTTTGCGCACATATTCCTCGTCTTGTAAGGACTTAAGGGAAGAAGCCAATGCCAGCCTGTCAGGTTTGAACCCTGCTAGTGTCGATCGCGAAAATGGCTTGATCTGTTCTTTTTGCAGTATCAATTCTTTGGAAATCAAATTTCCAGTCTTGCTTTTCTAGTCGCCGAAATCATCCCCGGAATGAAAACGTTCAAGTACTAGGTTATGCAGCTGTGCCATAGCTTGCTTGCCAACCAACATCCACGATCGCACCCAACATGGTTTATGGTCACCGTTTGATTACGATCTCTTTTGAACGAGCGACAAAGAAGTATGGCAAGAAGGAGCGCGTGGGTTGAATGTGAAATGGAGGATTGATAGCGGAACACGCCCCACCTCGCTGGCCTTGACGCGTAGGTATAGCATGGAATCGATACCGTCCTAGATTGGACCACGATCATTGGCGAAGTTATGCATGCTGCTCATGCCTTCGAGGTCAGCGCACATGGTAATGATCTTGGTGCATCGCTGCTCGTTCGTGCACGGCCCACTCAACAACCCTTTTTTAGATCTGGCTCCTGCCTTGTTAGCGTGCTTTTGGGATGAAACGTGCTTTCGTATTTGCCCATTAAACTCATAGTCTACCCGGTGAGATAACGTGCAAATCATCCAATGTATAGTCCGCGCCATCCTCCCAGTCGTCATTCTCCTTTGCACGCCCTCTTGTGGCTTAGCGCTTATCGTCCATCCACCAACTTCAGACACGGTGAGGTTTTATCACTTCGATTTCGCAAGCTATGGTTAGAGAAGACCCAGTTCTTAGGTGTTTATCTCCCTAGGTTTCGATTGGACGTCCGACTCTCATCGATGGCTATTTTCTCTGCAATGCGGGAAATTCGCTAACGTGCAATGAGGTGGTAGGCCTTACCAGTCTATTGTAGCCTGTTGTGTATGCGTAATGCACCAGGTTCGAATCCTGGGGGTGAAATCATTGGTTTCAAACTATGTTTTTTTTTTCAACGGTGGCTGAAGGAATGGACAGGGATATCAGTGGGCACTGGGCAGGACCGATTTTGGGTATGCCGTGCCGTTCCTCTCACTCTCCGTGAATTCATGAATTGCTTAGAGGAAGGGCTCCGACCCGACATTTGAATTTAGACGCGCTCGAATCACCCTATACAACTCTTACTTCTAATCATCACATGGATGAGTGGGAGTGCGGCCCTGATACGTTCAATTCGTACAGAGGTTTATAATGTCGGTCGCAATAGTCTTTTTCTAATTTTTCCTCATGTTCCCATGACTGTACTCCTGCTTTTGACTACGACCGTACTTGAATTTCTGATAATCGCGCTTCCATTGACCGAGGAGACGACAAGGAGGAGGATGTGGCTTTCAATGACCAGTACGTTGTTGCTGGTTCCATTTTTCTTTAGTTCTGAAATCCGTCTTCTGCAAGAAGGGCTATACATCTGCAATGGGAAGTTGTACTCCGCATATCGACTGGCGCACATTCGCAATTTCCACAGATCCTTCTTCGGGAGCAGCATTCTTCCAGCTCTTCAGGTCTCTTAAGTTGCGATCTTTTCGACCTTTGACAGCACACCCTTTTGGCTCTGGGGTTACTCTGGGGAGAAAATCGCGAATGACGGCAAGGAGAGTTGAGCTGTATATTGGATGGGGGTGGCGGGACGAGAATCACATGCCTCTTGACTCGTCTCGCCATGCCGTACGTGCCACTCATCGCTGAAAACGACGCACTCACCGCCTACTACGACTGCTTATCGTAGCCTAGCGGAACTGTGTACTGTACCAGGTTCGACTCCTGGAGGTGAAATACAACCTCTGATATTTCTTTTTGTGATCAGTTAATCAAACAAATCCGACTGATTTTCTGCGTTCTACTTTGGTTTTCTTATCCGTTGGATGTCGGACAAGGCGTGTCTATATTTCGTCTTCAACTCCTTCTTGTATTAGGCTCAGAACCACAATACATCGCCTATACTACTGGGTCTTTCTCATTCTGACTCTCTCGTCCGTCTTGCCAATTTCCTCGCAAATGGACTGCCTTGCCATGGTTTTGTAAGTGAACATTATGTTCACTTATGTTCACTTCAAGGTCTAAAGAGACGAGAGTCAGTGCGCACGTTCGATTCGTGTGGTCTTTTTGCAGCTTTCTGTGCAGCAGATTGGGACCTCGTGCTGGTATGAACACCAACACCATTATTTTGTGCACTTTATTGTGGCTGTGCCATATCGTTCTTACCAACCGACAGCCATCACGCAACACGATCTGTTACCCCAATCATTTGACTATGATCTCTTTCGAACGAGCGACAAGCACACATGGAAAGAAGGGGTGTAAGATTGATAGTGGAACACGCCCACCTCGCAGTGGCCTTGACACTGTAGCGTGAAACCGATACAATCCTAGACTGGACTACGACCATTGCCGAAGTTCTGGATGTTGCCCACACCTCCGTGGATATACTTAGAGGACATAGCGAGGAGGTCAACGCGCGCAGTAATAATCTAGGTGCGTCGCTGCCTGTTGTTCGTGTACGGACCACTCAACAGCCCTTTTTTCTTTAGATCTGGTTTTGGTCTTTACCTATTGATTACAGTCTACCCAACAAGATAACGTGAAAATTATTCGATATTTAGTTCGCGCGGCCTCGCAGTCGTTATTCTCCTTCGTACACTCTCTCGTGGCTTAGCCTCCATCCTGGCTAGTATCTTCTAAAATGCGGGAAAGGATGTTTGATCGCATACTCTCGACTGGTCTTGCTGTACGTGCCAAAGCGACCTGCTCGTATTCAAGCTAAGGGGATGCAACTGCGACGACATCAACACCGCCTACATAGTATGCTTGCACGTATGTCGGAAATGTCCAAAATAGGTTATAAGGACATATAAGGAACAAGTTTCCGGCTATAAGGTCCTTATCAGGCATTTTTGGGATGATAAGCCCCATTTCAAGTGATTTTTTGCCGAGCTTGTTCCTTATATGAACTTATATGGTGATTATTTGGTCGGCGGATTTTCGGAACTTTCCGACATAGCCATAGTGTGCTAGGTTCGACTCCTGGAGGTGAAATGGCAGTATATCCCTTCTTTTGGTTGTGATTGCTGGATGAAACAAATCCAAGGGATTTTCTGTGCTCTACCTCAGTTTTCTTATTCACTGGATGCGACAGAACACATTTAGAGTTTGTCTTCGACGCTCTCCCCATGTGCATCAGACTCAGAGCTACGATACATCGCCTGCGTTATCCGCACTACGACTCCCAGTCCTTTTTGGTCCTACCTATATTTCGTTCGATTCGTGGGGTGGTACTTCGTGAACGATAGAACGAAGAAAATTCTCCTGCTCTGTACCCCTCTGTTTTTGGCCCTCTCTTTACAAGCGGGTATCTAATACAGCCTAATGACATGCACTAAGTTCGAGAAATCGGTCTCGTTACATACTTCTTCTCGCAGTGGGGCCTTCTTTCTCTCCTCTCGACATATGCACCGTGTTTCACTGCAGGATCTGTAAAAATGGTATAGTAGTCATGTACTGTCGAAGAAGACACTTTTGATACCAATAATTAGCACGCTCCCTGCCAACACTACAGGTTGCGTGTCCCTTGTGTGCCCTCTGTGAACACCTTTCTGGGTGGAGAGAGAGAGAGAAAAAGATGGATTGGCATCAATGCCTCAAGAGGTATTCCTATGCGAGCCGCACAGAGGTGGTAATATACGACACCATCGGGCCCCTGTAAAAGCATGAACGGGGGACTTAAATGGAACTAGTCGGTTAAGCATCTATTAAGGAGTTCTTTCGGGAACACTCAATGTCAGTCGGGCATGCACGTTTAAGGAATGAATGAAGAAATACCCTGAGTATGAAACACTGAAACCTGATGAACGGATGCCTGAGGTTTATATAGCTCATGATAGCGAATAGCTGAAATCAAGCTGAAATCATATATACAACTATAACTCCCTTCATAATGTAAATCCTGTCTACATACATGTACAGAAAACATATAAAAAGCAAAGCAAAGCATGCGCGAAGCAAAATGTGGGACTAAAAAGATCACAGTTAATGAGGTAAACGACTCATAACTTCATTCCTGATACCAGAGACAGGCGTCCCTACGTTTTCCAGCAACGACCGGCGTCTGGTAAAACGTCTGATCCAAGCAACGGACGAGATCAACATATGTCGTCTCTCTCGTGCAGTAGCTGGACCGGAGAGCACGCACAAGCGAGTCCGTGAATATTCCAATATACCCCTTCGTCGCCCCGTCCTTCCCTTTCACTATTTTCAGCTTCGCAGATTGATAAGCCTTGCAGGCCGCCAGCACGACGTGGGAATCCATATCTGGGCACCAGTTCTTCGATGAAATGGATCGATAGCCAGGAGAACCCCTCAGTTTCTTGTCCCCAGCGAGGAGCATACCCTGAGGCGTCGCCTGCTCAGTTGCTGGAGACACTCGTGCTCCCGGCGAGTGATCAGTTATCTTTTACTATTCCCGATCCTGATCTCACGGTGCCGAGCTCCGAAGTCGGAGATTCCGGGAAGGTCCGGCCGCGTTAGGGCGAGTAGGATAGGGTTCGTGCACATCCCGCACGATCACATGGGTCTGTGACAGGTCGTGACCTACCGAATCAATTGTCACTCTTTTGGCTCAAATTGCTATCTCCGTCTCCAGGAGGCCCAAAATCGAGGATCGGCCACAGCCATTTTGTGCAGAAGTACACTTATAGCGGTTTTCATAATTATGTGGAATCCCGATTCGAAAAGTTGTATGGTCATATTTGCATCGCAGGGCCTGCCCCAACCCCAGTTCTCATACTGTCATGTTCAATTCTTTCCTCTTCGCTCTCACCACCATGGCTCGAGTGCCTGACTCTAACCTGGAGGACACCAATACCGTCGTCCCAGCACCTCCCAGCCACTGTTCTCCTCTGTGTGTCCGATTTACGTTTTACAGTACTGTGACTACTGGCAAGAAGAAGACCGAGAAGAAAGACCTCAAAGTGAAGGAGTTGTCCTTTACTTTTAGTGCGACCCAGGACAATTACGTTGACCTACTCAACACAATTTTGAACAAGTATGGGATCACGAACAGAAAAGCTACATTGAAAAAGGTTTTTCGTATCAAAATTCAGATACCACCTGCGAAGTGCGTTCTGAAATATTCATTTTATCCTTGACCTGATTAGTTCTTCAGGCAGGCTGAGGTGTGCGATATTGAAGATTTCTCGGAGTACCAAGAAGCCACATCCAAAATCATTGAACAGAAGTCGCACCGTAACCATACCGTTTTTGTTGATATGAAAGACGTCGAGAAATCCCTGAAGAAGGTATGGGTATCTACAAACCTCTCGTGGCTGTCGTTGATCAATTCCTTAGAGAAATGCTTCAAATAATAATGAAGAAAGTGACGATGAAGAGGAGGAAGGTCCTGGATATGACGAAGTATGCTATGCCCACCTCACTATACATCTCACTAATATCATCCAGGACGATGACGATGCTAATGGAGAGACCAAACGTGCCCTGGGTTGCTTCCGGATTATACTTGAGCGGAGGTGGAAGAATGATCACGATGGTGGATTTACATTTATCGATCCATTGACGGGGGGCAGCATGGCCCTAACTCCGCAGGCCATGAAAGAATGGGCTCGTGCTATGGTGCGTGTCATTCTTTCCAGTTTGTGCCTTTGTACTGAAGATATATTCTAGTATGATGGAAATGCTAAAGTGTCCGAACCTCCACACACTCAGACGTTTGATCCCCTATACTGCCAGTCTTCCATCACTCCTCATGGCAATCAGGGACGATCTGTCTCCAATGCTCAGACGGAACAATCTTTGGACAGCGACAACAATAACAACAACAGTCTTACCGTTCTTTCCAATGTCCTCAATACCATAACGACGATTGCTCGAGGATCCAGCACTCTATCACCAAAAGCTCGTTCACCTATTGTCTCCCCTGCCACACCACCGGTCAATACTCCAACAAAGCTCCGACGGTTCCTTACCCATGCTGAAGAGAAGCTCGGTGTCACCAATGCTAGAGCCTATGAAGAGCAGCTCAGCCAGGAGGGACTTGGCCCGGATATTCTTGACAGTGTTGACTCGCAGGATCTCCGACGGATGGGGTTTACAACTGGCGATGTGATAAGGCTGAAGAAAGGTGCGCCACTTTGGTGGAATGGTCCTGAGGCCAAGCGAAAAGCAACCGACAATGGCATCACTCCTTCTGCTGGTCCTCCGATGAAAAAGGTTCGCTTTGAGAAGCGCTATCTTGATGGCAGCGGTGCTTGTACTCTATTCGGTCCATGTCTTGAATGTGTTGATGACCCGCTCGATCTACCAGAAAATCCCGACTATGCATGGTTTTATCTATGTGAAGCGAGGAATGCATTTGTCCCTGTTCCCAATGGTTTCACTCCTGTTATCGATGGTGAGGAGTTCTAGTGCTGGTTGTTGCTACCTGTTATCGTTCACTTCATGATTTGCTACAGTACGTATTAGACTTTATTCGCCCCACGCAAGCCCCGACCCTATAGTAGCTGTACTTTTATGTTATTCTCTATTCAGTAATAGCTTTGAGTATCCATTAGACTTCGCTTCAAATATGTAAAACACAGTGGTAGAACTACAGCTTTATATGAAATACCCTGATGCCTTGAAAAAATTCCAAGCCTTCGACAGTGTGATATTATGGCAGGCGCGATCAATGACAGAAAGTGAGAAGTCATCCCAATGACGACGGAGGTAGGCTTTGATTGATGAGAATGCTTGTTCGATTGGATTATAGTCAGGTGAGTAAGGCGGTACAAATACGAGCTTGCATTCTGTAGATTTGCCTCAATAGAAATGATGAAAGACAGAGTATCTCTACTTACATGCCTCGTCTTCCACCAATGCATGCACACCCTCTGAGTGATGGATGCTACAGTTATCCAGAAGAAGGATGCTGCAGGGGCCAGGATATGGATTTGTGAGAGGAATCTGTCACAGTCACTTCAGTATGAATAGAATCGGAAAAACATCACTGACCACCTGCTCCCGTAGAAACTCTAGAAAGATTTCACTTGTCACAGAGCCCTGAATGACATCGTGCGCAATGATACCGTCGATGGTGAGGACAGGAAGGATGGAGTACCTCTGCCCACATACAAAGTGTCGCCGGGACATGCAACACAATCCTCTTGGTGCATAGCCCATCTTGCGTGAAGAAGTCCGTCAATTCCTGGCCGCCTCATCAATGGACATCAACTGATCAGGATTGGTAAGAAGATCAGCAATTTCGTTCATGAAGATAGCACGGTCCATCAGGTTTTGTTCAAGAGCCTTTGCAGAGACAGATTTTCATGAGAAGTGAAGGGTGCGAAGGGTATGAAAGAGGGTAGAGAGGGAGACATTGATATTATGATGCGTGCAAAGCTGATCCTGGATTTCGTCGAGATAGATACAGTGCTGTTGTTTCAACAATGAGCAGATGAACCGTATGTCTGTATGTTCAAGCTTCCGCTTCCTGCCTATGCGATGGGTATCAGGATTATATGGCCTGCCATAGGAGCGAAACCAGCTGAGAGCGAGGTAGACAGCAGACTTCTTGATGCCAAGAATGAGGCATATCTCCTTGACAGTATGGTCTTGGTCATAGAAAAGAACGGGAATCCTGTCTTTGATGTCCTTGGAAATTATACACATAGGCATAGTGGCATATCAGATTGTGATGGAAAGAGAAAGAGGCATGTATTCGCAGCAATTGGCGGCACCAGGGCCCTTTGATACAAATACGACCATACAACATTTCGAATCGGGATTCCACATAATTATGAAAACCACTGTAAAAGGATATGGCTGTGGCTGATTTTTGATTTTGACCCAATGGGAGATGAAGATAGAGTGTCACGCTTACTCATGTGATCTTGCGGGATGTGCACGAATCCTACTAGCGGTCGTCGGACGACGACTTTGATACCTTGCTTGAGTGGTGTTCACGTAGCTTGCTTTGCACTTCCGAGTACAACAATGTGATTTTGTTGATCAACCATACACTACTACCAAAATCCAAGGACAGAGATTCAGAAGACCTGAAGAATGGAACATGGTGCCTGAGGACCTGCACCTTCACCATGTCTTAGTAGTTAGTGTACTTGTAGCTGTTAATGAAATGCTAAAAAAAATCCCAGCTGGAGAGTGCTTACTTGGAGAGAAGTGGCAACCACCCTAGGTGCAGTGTGCACTCACCCTCCATGGGCCTCCAAAGCAGGTCCCTGCATGTTTTCTCAGGCTCTCGAGCGAACCACAGTTTATCTGTCTACCCGGGACGCCCTCGATAAGCTATACCTTTGGATACCATGAAAAGCGGTGGAAAAATTAGAAAGGACCCCTGATTATCCCTACAGAGGTTGGTACAGGAATTTTGCCTTTTTTGAAGATTTGTCCGGACTTTTTGGTGACCATGGAAGTTGAAATTTGTCCGGATTTCTCGTCCAACCTCAGGCTGAAAAAAAATTGTCCGGACTTTCGATCTGACCTGTCAAAATTTGGTCTAAATATGACCAAAAATGCCTTTTTCGCCCAAAATCCAACTTATCGTGCTTTCATTGTCTAACTCATTGCGCAGCTTTAATTTTTGTGCTGCTGAATACCATTGTACATTTTCCAGCTGGGTGACATGGGTCATGGTCTTGTGGCGGTGGCAGACATTAATCAGCCCTTTGTCCGGACTGCTGTACCAACCTCTCCGCTGTGCACTGTCTTGTCCAGATGAATTGTTCCCACATATATCATCAGAACCCTCATTTGTCCAGACTTATGTACCAACATTTTTGACTTCGGGGGTCAAATCTGTCCAGACTTTTCAACCAACCTCTGTAGGGATAATCAGGGGTCCTAATTAGAATCATGACGCGCATATCACGTGCAACACGTGACGACCTCTCCTTGGTAAGCGAAGATTTTAGACCTAGAGAGACCTTGACAAGCAAGGTAATCTTAGCAAGCAAATTAAAAGATGTGACAGAGCAGGCTGCCGCGGCTATGCAAGACATGCAAGCGGATGGGTAGTGACGACGGAATATGGTCCTCAAAAATGAAGATAAACATAACTAACATCAAATAGAAGCCAAACAGCAAGTTGGCATAGTCTCTCTTAGGATACGGACCCATTGATCGGAGGGAGGGATGGTCTCAGCATGTACACTTTTGTCGGTGACAAGACTACAGCTCGAAATTTCACACCTCCCGCAGTCAATAAAAACGATAAGCCGCAAAGCAGACTGAGTTACATCATAATTATGTTGTCTTTCCAACGAACCTTATATTTCCTATTTTTCATCTCATCACCGGTAAGTACTAAATGAAGGCTTTTTCTGTAATTTGAACATGTGTTGACATCATCGAGTCATCATTCTTCTGAAGCCGAGTCGAAAATGGCTCTAGTTGATAGGTAACGCAACTACTGCCAACTGTGGTCAAGAGACAATTCAATTGACGTGGATGTTCTCGAATCTCATTAACATTAATCCACATGGTGGTATTCATGTGAAGGCCGCTAACACAGTCATTGCAATTGAAGACACGACTATCCAAGCTACGTGGGTTCAGGTCAATGACAGTGTATATTAGTTGATAAACTGAGTAATAGAAACCTGTACTAGCTAAAAATGCTGACAACAATTGACTGCTGTCGATGTACATGGTTGCACAAAGCCCCTTTCATTCACTTGCTACCTACATACACTGAATACAGCAGGTAGCTACAACCCTGTCGCCTGTTGAACTCCCATTCCACACTTGCCTACTTTCACCGAAAATGCGATGTATAGCAACCCGATGTTGATGAAGATGTAAGTTCACACCTGTGAGTCAATCAGTAGGAGGCAATATCAAACAGAAACTTCATACCCATATGCTAAACAAGCAAAACGGAAAGAACAACGCCAATATGTATCACCGTGAACAATTTGACCTAGTACAGTTACAGGGAGTAAGACAATGTCCTGTCGAGGCTCACAAGCAGACACACCTTCTCCTGCAACCAAGATAGCAGCTTATATGCTCGTCTATATCTGTCGCAAAGGAAAACTCTTGCCATAAGCAGGCGTCTCGGTGATTTTCGAGATGTACGAAGCGTTCAGTCACATAATTGCTAGAAACGAAGGCAACGGACAGCGGCAGCATCCAGCGGAATGCAGGAGAGTGGGAGTCGGCAGCAAGTTGGACAACAGTCACAGGAAAAGAAGATAAAGTAAGTAAAATTAAACAATGGTGAGGACTGACAGCGCTGAAACTCTGCATCATGCTAATGGAGGGGACGCGAGCGGTAACACATTGGCGTCATCTTCGGAGTAGACTATGAGTTAGCTGTGAAAACGGGGATGAAAACATTGAGACACACCCTTTCACTCCCACAACCACCGACAGAATCTTTCAACGCATACAAAAATGTCTGTTACTTCTGGCACCGTGCACACAAGTAGCAAGATTCTATTACCTTTAATAAGATGATACATTGGTTGTCTTGGCATCCGGAATTAATTGCATTGTCAGATAAAAAATCACTGTTGCTTACCGACAAACAAAGGACTGCGAGGCGCGCGGTCGTCGAGGGAGAAAAGTGGACTGTCACGCCTGTGATGTATGTCACAGTGTAATGGGGCAAGGGCGGGTGTAACGGACTGCTTGTCACCCCGGCAGGCGGACCCACATTTGGCCTCAGCCCCAATTTGGGAATTTCAAGATCCGAGATCGGATTCGGGAACTTCCGAACAGTAAAAGATAACCTAAGACTCGCTCCCGGCCCAGGTAGACTTCGGCTGATACTACCCGAGTGACAACAATCAAGGATGACGGTGATGCGGTGACCCTTGGTTCGAGAGATTAGATTTAAGATGGTGTTGAATTCCCGGTCGCTGATGTCGGGGACCGGTTTGCCATCATCGCCAATGGCGTCGTGATCGATGGGGCAGAGCGCTTCGATAGATTCGATCGTGCCACCTTTCCTTTCGAATGGGTAACATGAGCCGTGTCCGGAGTAGTAGATGATGATGTTGTCGCCGTACAAGATCTCGGGGTTGTCAGTGATGCTGAGAAGCGCGTCGATGATGTTGGCACGTGAAGGGTTCATCGGATCTGCTGGGGATGTATGCTCTGTGGATCCGAGAAGCAGCTGAATGCAATTGCGGGGTACACTGAGGTCCTCAGTTAGGTACTTCTCCATCAACCGAGCATCTGATACACATCCTTTCAGGGGATAGGATGCATACTTGTTGATGCCAATAAGGACAGCGTAGAATCTAGAGCCGTCGACACGGTATGGAGACTAAAATGCTACCGATCAGTACCGAATACAGTTACTATGGTTGTGACTGACACCTGGGAGGGGTGGAAGCACTTCCAGTACAACTGGAAGATGATCTTGAGAGCGAAAATATCGAAGGTGAAGGCGATGGAGCCACCTCAAAATGGTACACTTGCGGCGGGATGCTTTGGTCTTGTGGAAAACTGCAGTCTCGTCGACATCCTCCCAAGACATCCCCAGCTGCTCTGCCATCGCTAGCTCATACTTTTCCAGCACGTGGATTATTTTAACGGTTGGTTCCAATTTCGATAAGGTGGCATCAGCCTAGCCAAAAACAAAACGACCAAGTCAGAGTTCAGATTCCATGAAGGATGAGCAAAAAACAGACGGAGGTTGGTCCGACGAAGCCACGTGTCATGTGGCTGTACTGAGGGCGGCAGCGCCCTTGACTATAAGGTGCACAGTTTTGGGGCATCGCAGAAGTGGGGTGTCCGAAAGAGAAAAGTGCGAGGTGCAAGCATTTTATATGCTTTGGCAGTATAACATAGCTCTACTCACATGCTTGGCATGGGGTCAAACTTATCCCGGGTAGGATAGGAACGAAGGTGTAAATTTACTGCTGACACTTGAACCGGGGCGAAAAGGCACTGACTGCAACGAGCTTGAAGGACGGAGACAAGTCTTATCTGCTTAGTCAGCACCTTATGAGCATTGCCTCATTCCGCATTTGGCACGGTATCTTTCTTTACCGGCGTACACATGCAGCTCATTTTTCGTAGAAGCAAAAACTGTGTATAACCTATATTTAAATTTTAGGGTAAATAAAACTGTTTCCTGGAGCTGGAGCTTCAGTTTATCATACTGGTACAAAATGAGATGCGCGTCAACAGGTAACCGCCAGTAAGTTGCCAGCCTGCTGAGTCAGCGTTTAACGGCAGTAAACCCTACCCGCCCGGGGTGAAATTGGACGACTTCACCTGCTGTCGACGCACATCTCATTTTTACCAGCACAGTAAACTAAAAATCCAGATCTCAAAGAGACTGAGTCGAACGCGAAAACACTTCTCCTACAACTTGATCTTAAGTTTTCTTTTCTGGTGCTTGTCACCTGTTCTCAGAGAGCGACAAAAGTTTCAAATACAGATGTCTCAGGAACTGCACCTTATTTGTCTTCAAGAACGACCCGTGGGCTCCCGTGGGGTAGCAATTGATCGGTATATTAAGCAGTCGCTTGCGGGCGGCTAGTCGGTGGCGCCTGACTTTATATGACCTCACTCTATATATTCGATTTGAATGCAGTAGGCTGAGCCAAAAATAGAAGTGATCACATTGATCGGAGCGGTATTATTATCCGGTATAATCTTGACCCACCAATACGTCACCTACCACGTTACCCGGTAAGGCCGGCACTGCCACTAGCGGTCACTTTGATGATTATGATGTTCTTTTTTCGTTCCAAGTCTCGACTCGTTATCGTAACATGTATTCCTTCATGGTGGAAGAAGGTATTCGAAAATGGTCTACTCATTTTCATCGTCTCATTGTCTTACCCTATGCCCCTTTTGTTCTGTAGCACCTGCCACCGACCCCGCTTCTCTTCTGTCTGTCAGCTCTGGGAATGTATCTGTTACGATTTTTCCATTCTTTTATCTTATCGCATCTTATCTCAACGCTTACCAAGCATCACGGATCTCATCCATGAATCCTCGAGTCATTGGAGCACTCTCCACACCCAGACCCATCGATATATCAAATGTGCTCCCTGACTCCCCAATTACTCCGCATACCCAAGGACATAGTATATTCATAGAACATACAGAAACAGTATATAAGTAGTGTAGCTCTCGCTGTATATTCTCCAGCTTCGAGCTAAAGTTTCAATACACCAAACTTCACTCTCAGACTCACTTCTCGCTCAGAACTCTCTGTTCTATCCCATACACTACCGTTGGCAGACTTTTACACTCATTGGGTACACTGCACATCACGTGCAAGCCCACTGTTTAGTACTGTTTGTTTTACCGGAGTTCGGGTCTAACAATTAGCTCAAAGCTTCATACATTCCCTTTCTTCTCAACGCTCATACGTTGAACTAAACCGAATGCAAATCTCTACCGACTTCTCCACCAGCACTCTTGTCGCTATAGCCGTTACCACGCTTAGCCTCACCTGTGCCCTCACTGTTTTTGTCCTCTACCAAACATACCATAATGAGTTCGAGCAATTCACCCGCCGACTCAACCGATACTTCCTTCACCTTTTCATCCCCGCCTACATCAAACGCCCAGGAGGCGTCTTTGTTCCCAACCCACGCCTCTACCCCGTACCCGAAAGGACCCCAACCCCCTACCACTATGTCGCAGACCCCTTCAGAGAGTGGGAAGGTCCAATCACCTTCCCTCCCCTCTTTGAATCCCAGTCCTCAACAAGGTCCTCCCCCATCAGTGAGCAAGACGTTGGACAAGAGGGAGGACATGTCATCCATGAAGAGTACGAAACGATCCCTTCGATCCCGGATACCATTCTTCCGGAAGAAGGGGTCAACGACCTCACTCCCCGAGGAACCCTCACCTCCTTCCTCTCCAGCCCCGAGTTCCCATTCCGAGAACCCGGAGTACCTATCGTCATCCGGTCTAACAGCGAAACCAGCGATGAGTACCGACCCCACTCTCCCACCAACTCCGAGTATGAACGTGCCGATACTCCATACCCCTCGAGACCAACCCTCCACCGATCCCTCACCCCCGTCCCCAACATATGACAAATTGCTGCAGCAAGTCGCGAAGCTACAGCAAGAGAGGAGCTCGCAAGGCTTACCGTCGAAAACGACGAGCTTGAACGAACCATCGTCCGTGATTGCACCATCACCCAGTTCTATCAGCGCGCAAGTCACCCACAACTGGAGGGAGAGCCAGCTGCCCAGTACTGGCAGAGACAGACCGCCACCCGAGAGGAAGCTGACGCCATCAATGAGGTCGAAACAGAGGCCTACCATCAGCGCCCTCTCCATGAGCCAGTCTGGCTCGAGCGATACCGACAGTATCGCGCCCTCCAGATCAGACAAGAGCTCCCAGGAGTCTCTCTCGCTACATGGATGGAGGCCAGAGCCCACGCCGGATACCACAACCCCCGAGAGTCGAGAGCGTGACTTTATGAGTATATGGCGTTCCAGGAGAGCGCTTATCCAAACAGAAGCGACCTGGATGCATTCGGAGGCGGGTCAGGCATGGATGCGAGCGGATCCAGCTGAACAAGAGGATATACTAAGTTATAGTGCAGACGTACAAGCGACCGATTTATTTAATGAACTCCACCCACTACATCCCTACCAGACCCCCGGTCCTTACCAGTCCCGATTCCCCAAACCAGCACCACCTAGACCCTTACCCCTCGCCTCCCACGAGCCGAGACGCCGACGTCGGCCAGCATCTCCCCAGATCCATAAACAAACCCAAGGCATGTACCTCGGCCCAGGCCGAGTACAAGCCGGATCAGGAGGAGCAGGAGCCGGCCCATCCGAGAAACCATCAGGAGGAGGCGGATGGGTAGATGATGACGACGATGGCGATGACAAGAAGAACGACGGCAAGAAGCCAGAGAAGCCGGCTGAGCCATGGAAGCCGAGAACCGGCTTCTTCAAAGGAGATCCACCCCCGGGACCATTCAGTGATCCCATAGCCAGGGACAGGGAACGATGGTCACTACCAGGTGCTCCCGACAGGTTTGATCCCTCCAAGGATCCACCTAACCCTGTGGGCGCAATGGCAGATGATGCGCCATGGATAGGGTGCAAACCCGACCTCGTCAGGAAACCAAACCCCTTTATCGGGGATCCCGACGACATTGACAGGTTCATCACGGACTGTCAAATGTACTTTCAAGCCTACAGTGCATACATGTGGCTTGACTCGTATCGAGTAGCCTTCGCTGCTTCCTACTTCGAAGGAAGAGCCAAGGATTGGTGGACAATGCAACTAGCAGACCTCTACAGTGATAGCCGGGGAAAATATCGATTCCCCACCTGGTACGCCTTCAAACAGGCCGTCGAAAAGAAATTCAGCGACCCAGGCGTTGAAGAAAAACATAAAGTCGCCATGTATGCTCTCCACATGACAGGAACCATGACCGCCACCGAGTATATCCAAGAACTCGAAAAGCTTGCCAAGAAAGCTAAACTATGACATGATACTGGCGACCGTGGCCATATGGTCACAGCCCTGCGACAAGGAGTCCCCGCCTCCTACACCACGATAATCGCCAATATGGGAGTAAACATTCCAGTTGGATATGAACAGTGGGGAGAACGGATCATCCTAATGAATGAGGAAAGGCAGAGGAAGCAGGCCTTCAACCTCATGGGCAAAATGTACCAGCCACGCCCTACGGCCCCGCCAACCACGACCCCACCACACGCCGGAGCCTCCAAGGGGAGCTCCGGCGTGACAACTTCCTCGGCTGACAAAACGACAGCCTCTGGAACAACCTATGGGGGACGGGGAAGGCCAATGGACATCGACACCATCAAGAGCGGGAACTGCTTCCGGTGTGGCAAGAAAGGACACATCAGCAAGAACTGCCCACAACAATCATGGAACAAAGGCAAGCAAGAGGTCAGAGCCTCGACGACCGAGCCCTCAGGCTCCAAGATCGAAGAGGTAAAAGACGACGCCGGGAAGTAAGTGATTCTACTTACTCGGCGAAGGGGGGTTCTGGTACGCATTCTAGTCATAGTGGCCGGACTTATTATACACCTGTAGTAATGAATTGTATTCCGTCTACGCCGCATTCAATACTATTCGCTGAAAGTCGTAAACCCCGAATGGAATCACACAATAGATACGCCATCCTTACAACGGACATCAACACAGTCTCAATCACTTCAGACGATGAAGCCGGGGACGTGACTGAGAGCCCTGACAGCGGTTTACCAACACCGTCGACAGATAATCACCTTACAAGTAACAACCCTTCGTGGCGCGTGAAAGTACCAGGCGGAAAACCACCTACCATAGTGGTACCCATCGACACTGCGAGCCAGCCCCGCAGGACGGATGGGACAGGGGAACCGGGTCCAAACTCACCCTCTGAACAAGCAGCTCCGACCCAACGGTCACCCATCGCAACAGCTGACGTTGAGTCTCAGCTGGATGGGGCGCTGGAGAAAACCGCAAGGACAGCCGAACGGAAGGAAGTTGCTAGCGCCCAGGCAATAGAAAGGGGGCATTCGGTAGTTATGATCGAGATACCTGATGAAGACGACAATACCTCATTTATACTACAGCAGAACAAGGTTGCT